>CAUYQU010043758.1:0-47389 GCA_963574635.1 Cheracebus regulus
AATCTCCTGGTCTGTGGGCAACAAAAATTCGTCGGAAAGTGCGGCGTCCACTCCTTCTCTGCGCTTTCACTGGGAGCTACATTCCTGAGCTGTTGCTAATCGGCCATCTTGGATCTCTCTGACATCAGACTTTATACCTTGTTATAACTCTTGCATTTTTAAATCAACATTATATTCACTTCCCATTATATTACAAGAGTTTAATAAGCATTATTACTGACAAGTGAACTTTCATCATACTGATCTTTAATGACTTGCTTTACAAAACTATAGAGCATTTGAAATATTTTCTGTTTTTATCATTGTAGATGACAATAGTGGACAATCTTATGCATAAGGCTTTTTGCATACAATGTAGGCTTTTAAACTAGGTTCTTCTGTAGCTGAATTGAGGTATGTTTTACTTGTCTCTTGGCTTCAGTATGGCCATATCTTCTAAGATGCTTGCATAAGAGATAACTATAAAGATGCTAATTTTCTTTTCCTTTTCCCCTCTTTCTGTAAATTATTGTTTTATTTAGTATTAAAAAGTTCAGAAAGGAAGTGAAAACGGTTTTGTAAAATAGGCCCTTAAGAAGCAAGCAATTACAGTTATTTTTACATGGGCTAATCAGGATCCTTTTAAATGTGTAATCAAGTGGCATCTATAATTATTTGAGCTACTTGGCTCATGTATACAATTGAATCTGCCAAAAATGCACATGTTTACTTTCCTTTCATAATCTTTCAGACCTTATAACTAAGAGTTTGTTTTTATTTTCACCCCAAAAGCTTAGTTTTGGAGGAATTCCAGTGCCAGGAAAACCTGGGACCTTTTTAAAGAAAAACTTCCATGGATGCATCGAAAACCTTTACTACAATGGAGTAAACATAATTGACCTGGCTAAGAGACGAAAGCATCAGATCTATACTGTGGTAAGTCAACTCATCCGTTTTGCATGATGGTTTCTAGCACTTTGGGGTAAGTCTTGCTTTCACCAACCCATTCCTTCACCCATTCATAATATGTTTATCTTATGGTCTGAGTTCCCATCAGCCTCTCAGGTGACACTGTAGAGAAAGAGAATGGCAGATATCTAATCAGTGTGAATTGCATTAGAAATTAGAACCATCCAGAAGTACTTATTTTATTTTATTTTATTTTATTTTATTTTATTTTATTTATTTTTACTGTGGGGTATATTTTAGCTGTGGGTAGTATTTGCAGTCTACATTGGGACAACATGAATTTTTTTTATTATCTCTGGACAACGAAACAAGAAAACAGATTCTATTAAATTATACAGCTTGGGAGTTACATGTTTATCTACTTATTGTTAATATTAAAAATAGGTCATTTTAAAGGAGAGAGATTAAACTTTTAGTGTTTTTGAGATTCTCATTTATCATACTCACAAATTAAATGATTATAAAATCAAGTAATTTGTCTTCAAATGTTACTTCATATGCCATGAGTTTCATGAGGGTCAGAGCTGTGTTTTCTTTTTAATACTGCATTCACAATGCCAGGCAGAGTGCCTTACACATGGAAGGTGCTCAGTAAAGGTGTCAGTGTTTTCAACAGTAATTTTGGATTTGAAAATTTCTCCCTCCAGTTCTGTCTGTTTTTGCTTTATATATTTTATGACTCTGGTATTTGGTACATACACATTTAGTATGCTATGTGTTCTGTTGGATTCACTTTTCTATCATTATATAATATTATTCTCTGTCTCTGATAACTTTCTTTGCTCTGAGGTCTATCTGATATTAACATAGCAAATCTTACTTTTTCTCTATAAATGTCTTTGTGGTATAACTTTTCCTATCCTTTGCTTTTATCCTGCTTATGTAATTATTTTTGAAGTGAGTTTCTTGTGGACAATAATTAGTTTTTTAATTCATGCTTCCAATTTCTGTCTTTTAATTGGTCTACGTAGCAAATTTGCATTTAATGTAATGAATATGTTAGGCTTAAATGCCTGTTTATTTTTGTTTTCTGGGTTTTAAAAAATTCTTATTTTTCTCTACCTTCCTGTGTTTCTTGGAGAGTCTAAAAAATTCTATTTTGCTTTATATAGTGTTAGAGTATATCTGTGTATAGCTTTTGTTAGTAGTTTCTGTAGACATTATATTATATATACATAACTTATTATAGTTTACTGGTTTAATGATTTTACCAATTTAACTGGTTTGTAGAAACCTAATTTCTGTTTACATACCTTTACCTTCCCTTATTTATTTTATAATTGTCTTAATTTTCAAATTAAGACAATTATATTTTCAGAACCATGTCTCTATATTTAGAACCATTTCAAGTAGTATAATTTTTGCTACAATGTCAAACATCATTTAGAGAATTCAAGAGGAGAAGGAGAGTTTGTTGCATTAACTCATATTTTTTATCAGTATTGACAAAAGATAAAGTAAATATCTTGAAACCACGAGGAGTATCTTTGGCTGGAATTAGTACTAAAGCTTCATTGACATGTGACCTCCAGTGACATTACAGTGTTTGTGGGTGGGTGGGAGAGGGATGCCCTTCATATCACTGGACTATGATGCAAGTCCTGATTATTAAGCCATCTCTGAGACCGCTCCTGCAGGGCTTGAAGGGGGTTCCTCATCATAGCTCAGTTGGGGCAGAAGTCTAGACTTTCCTTGTGATCTCAATTGATACCACAGGGAGATACGTGGTTCTGTCTGTCAATAATTAAATCCCCAGATTTCCAGAATTGGCCTTGTAAGCCAGAGATTCCCAGATTGATCTTCCCATATACCACCCTGACTAGAGACTTGGGCACCTCACTACAGCATGGCTCAATGGAATTGGGGCCATAGTCTTTTCTAGGGCATTTGGCTTAGGGAGAGAACTTGTTTAAAAACATCTCTCTTTTTATGCTATCCCTTTCTTCATCCTTTGGCTAGAGTCTTCTAATGGCAATTTTAAACAAAATTTTGTCTGTACTAGTTGATCTCTCTGGGTTGTTTGTCATGTAGCAACATACTTAAAACAGGTCGGTAAAAAGAAAATCCACTATGTTTTTCTCTTGATTGGTCCCGAAGTTTTTATATATCCTTTATTTGTTTTCTTCACAATTCAGAGTCTTTTTAGGTAAATTTTATAGAGAATTTCTATAGTCTTTTAGTTGTACTTAGCAGGACAAATAGGGAAATCTATGTTATTTTATATTTCTGGAATCAGAAATCTATTCAACCGACATTTTTTCTTTAATCCATGGCAAGAGTAGGTCACCCTGTCATTGATAGCAAAAGTCTGATTCTTTTTGCAATCTTATTATGGAATTATCTGAACAAAATATGGCATTTATATGACCTTGTGTTTGTTTTCTTCCTTGATAAATATAATTTATAATTTTTTAAATGTTTTGGAGTGTCATGTTAATACATTTTCTTGGGAATTGCCATTGGATTCCAGGGTGTGAGACGGAGGATGCTCATGGGGAATCACGCTTGGATTAAAGTTTGTCAACATTTTAAAAGATTTATGTCAAGTTCCTAAGTCCTTCAGTTTGGAAAAATTAGGATGATGCTAGGGAGGGATTAGTTACCTCACTGGCTCCAGAAGAGCTCACACCCAAGGCTTCTGACAATTCTGTAACTTTTCCAAGTGAACTTAGGTCAACTATCTGCTAATTAACATAAGCCCTGGCTTGCTCATGACATTTTTTTATTCTAGGTTTGGAGTCTTGGGCCATGGAAAACACACTCATTCCTACCCCTTTCCCAGTATTGTTTCAATAAATATTTCACAACATATCAGCTGCCTTGAGTCCAAACTGCTGACACATAGGCACTTACATTGAGATCATGCACTCCCAGAAGTTCAGCTTAGCCTAATGTCATAAACATCAAGGGGCATTGCTACCTGCCATTTTGCTAAGACATGGCAAAGCAAGTTGAAATACAGTCAGTTTATTAAGAACATTGCTCACTCATTATTCATAAACTGGTGCTTAAAGTATAAAAGCCTGAGCCTTAGGTATAAATAACTAAGATCCCTATAGTAATATTAAAAAAGAAAGTCTTTATGTATCCCTTTATGTGTTAAAAATGTATGTAATGATAAGATATATTAGAGTTACTGAATAAGCAAAGAAAAAAATGGAAGATAAGAAGGAACAAGAAAAGAAAACTTCAGTTTCTGAATATCAGTAGATTCTACCATTTCCTTTTCTTAGAGAATCATTATCTAAAACTTTAATAAACTTTAAAAACTTTAACAAGTGTTTAATAAGTGGTGATTTGTAAACTACTACAGCACTTATCAAGTTGCCTAAAATGTTGCTAGTATATATTACTCCTCAGGGCTTAATTGCCGGTATTGTTAAAATGAGGCATAAAGAATCCATTTAGCACTAATGCATTTGAAAAAAAAAATCCCAAGAAAATTGTTTTACTGTGCAGGTAGGCCACCTTAGTTTTAACCTTCACAATTTAGAAGAAAAAACTTACATTATTTTTCTTCCAAATTGCTTCCAAAACCCTGCTTAAGTGACAATCCATATCACTATACACTTGAACATGTACACACACACACACACACACACACACACACAGACACACTTTATATATCTAGTCTATCTCCTTTGAGAATTTCTTTTGGGAAGGAATGGTTTGCACTGTTAAATAAGTACAAACTCTTTCTGTAGTTAAAGTTTCCCCCAAAGACACCATATCTACTACAAAATCACTAAGTCACTAAGTCACTGTGGTGCTAAGTAAGGACTTTTGGAAGGAATGGTGTTTTTGTCCTTTTTTAGTGTTTGCAGACTCCCTTACGGTAATTAAGTCTTGGGAAGTTCAGATTCAAGGGATCAACAAATCAGACAGCAAGAGTATGGTTCTACCCATAAATTATAAAATGTGATTAAAGGCTCACGGAAGCCCCAGCCCTTGCCTAATCTAGTGTATGCCTCTCTAGCTGGCTGCATTCAGCAGGCATCCCCATTGCAATCTGTCACCTCTTTCTTGTGGAACCTTCCCACTCCCTGGAGACTTAACAGCTATTCCATAGGGATAATTCAATTTAGTCTTTATAGCTCAATTTGACTACAAGACAATTCTCTACATCCCGAAATGCAGTAAAACTAACAGCTTAAAGTAGACATAAAAAATACCTCACTATTCTTCCTCAAATCCTCTATCATATGCTAATAAAGCACTATATAATAAATAATCAGAAAGCAAATGGCCCATTAAAGTGTGTGTACAGTACCTGTAATGTGGATTATTATATATGTAGTATAAGAAATATATTGCTCTGATAGTTTCCTGAAAATGGTTAATTTCATACCTTGCACCATCAAAAATGATGCTTTTCTTGAGCTGGTCTTTCTGAGTGTCACATCCCGTCTCCCAGAGGGAAGGAGAGTAACATGATTCCCTGGGAGCTGGCTGAAGTTTCACTCACCTCATTGTAGGTCTCAAAATATTTTGTTTTTTATTGAAAAGAAGATCATAGTGGAAATGCATGTGTTACTTTACTTTGTCTTCAACAGAAGAGAAGAAAATGCAAATAGCTAATAGGAAGACTCTGGTTACAGAGTTGGCTTTGGAGCTAACTGACTATGTCAACTCATTTCTGTGCCTTTGTCTCCAAATAATTGGAATCAGGGAATTGGATTGGTGATGGCCAATACTAAGCCCACATAGTAATAATAATACTCCTAATCCCATGGTTGAAATTGCTAAATAATCACAACGTATCTTTTCATTTGTCCTAGAAGGAAACCTAAAGGTCTCATTTCAGTGTTCCTGGAAGCATGAGCAATAAAATCACGATTGATACCTTGACTTCCTAGGTTGCTAATCCCCACTCCATGGCTCATTCAGCTATGGGATCTTGAGAAAGTTACCAAACTTCAGTATCCTCATAGGTGAAATGAAGGCAATAATAGTACCTACTTCAAAGTGTTATATGAAGATTAAATCTTTAATATTCTTAGTACAGTGCATGGTACACAGTAAGCACCCAGTAGGTTGGAACTATGTATAAAAACATCTATAAATCCATTCAACTGAGGTTGGCATATAAGCCAATATTTATTTACCATTTTAGATAGATGGTTAATGCAGTCACATACAGTTCCAAATAATAAAAGTTGATTGGAAGCAGCTCCTGTTCTTTCCTGAATCTGAATTTCTCTTTACTCCTGAACTATAAGTCATGAAGTGGGTTTGCAGTAAACATATTACAAACTTAATCATCTCATTTATTTGAGAAAATTTGATGAAAATCATTACTTAAGATTTGATGAAATGTTGACTCCTTTGAAATAAGGAACTTAAAAACGTGTTTCCTGACAGGTTTGAGTATAACAATTGATGAGTAGCGACAGGAGCCTTTCTTGAAGTTTGTTGTCTTCTGTTTGCATCTCTGCTGTCATGTAACTTATTGGAGCATGGTTGATTATTTCTTATGGCTCTAAAGCCAAGAAAACAGTCACCCTCAGAGTTATGTGTAAGAAATAAGTGTGGACATGACAGCACTCACATATTCACATCCGCAGGTGCACACACACAAACACACACACACATAGTGACAGGCACCTTTATCTTACCTCCCTGTGACCCAAAAGCTTATGAAAATTGCTCAGAGAAAACTCCCTACTGTCCAGTAAAGCCTATAATCTCTTTAGCTTGTCTCCGGGATCATGTTTCATCTCTGTGAGTATGCTCTGTGATAAACGATACTTTCTCTTGATGGAAGGAAACATTTGAAAAAGCAACTAACAGATTTTGTCTTCTATCTTCTCATTCCTGCTGTCTTCTACTTCCATTTGACCAGTCTGACATCCACATCACCTGCATCTATGCTGTATGCGCCTCATACTCAGAAAAAATCATTTCCAAGTTATTCGTTCCCTGAATAGTTGCTTTCTTTCTTTCTTCAGGAAAATTGGAATTTAAAAGTTTCAAGGTCATACAAAGAATAATGTGCCTTAAAGGAAAAAGAAAAAACTAACAGTGTAATGGTTAATATCTTAGTCCATCATGGGAGCTATAACAAAATACCATAAAGTGATTAGCTTATGAATAATGCAAATTTATTTATCATAGTTCTGAAGGCTGGAAAGTCTGAGATCAGAGTGCCAGGACGGTCGGATTCAGGCAAGGGCCCCCTTCTAGGTTGTAGACCTCACACTTCCCACTGTGTCTTCCTCCTTCCTCCTGTGGTGGAAAAACAACCAAAGTCCATTAAGGCTATTTTCCAAAGACATTAATCCCATGACCTCATGACCTAATCACCTCCTGAAAGGACATAGCCCCTAATACCAACATATTGGGGATTAAATTTCAACATATGAATTCCAGAAAGGGGAGGGTAAAAACATTCAAATGATAGCAGTCTTTTCCGAAAAGACCGCTTTTACCTGAAATTAGTGTTATGACTCTTCCTTCCTATCAGATGAGCAAATGTAACCAGTTTCTTTTGCTTATCTGATAAAATTATTATGCAAAGTTATTAAAGAAAACTTATTTAGAATGTTTTAAAAGTATGTTTATATAAAAATGAAAATTTGGAAAATACAGAACAGGGTATCCAACTAGCCAGAGAGGAAAATGCTGTTCTCATCTATTTTAGGTATTTTATTTTCACACTTTAAATGTATATTTATATATCATAGGTGAGAGTTTATTGACAATTTTATACTTTTTATTTATTTATTTTTTTTGAGACAGAGTCTTGCTTTGTCGCCAGGCGCCAGGCTGGAGTGCAATGGCGTGATCTCGGCTCACCACAACCTCTGCCTCCTGGGTTCAAGCAATTCTCCTGCCTCAGCCGCACGAGTAGCTGGGACTACAGGCACACGCCACCACGCCCAGCTAATTTTTGTATGTTTAGTAGAGACGGGGTTTCACCATGTTGACCAGGATGGTCTCGATCTCCAGACCTTGTGATCCGCCCGCCTCAGCCTCCCAAAGTGCGACAATTTTATGCTTTACCCTTTAAAAGTATTTTCAATGTTTTTAAAACTTTCATTGAAAGTTGTTTCTTCTCTATTTACAAACATTATTTTGGCAATAACTATATTTACCATAGTTCATTTAAGAGTCTACTGTGTTAAAATTTGAGTTGTTTACATTTTTTCTGCCAAAAATAATATTGTGAAAAAAAATAATAATAATAATATTGTGATGTCAGCTATGGTGCAAAAATAATTTTCTGAAATTTAAAACAGATAACTAGAAATGAAGATTATTGGGTCAAAGATTATGAATTTTTGACTCAACCCACATTGCTTAAAGCCCGCACCATGTTCCATGCTCACTGGCAGTGTACACAGAACTAGCTTATTCTGCTGGTTTCACCTGATACTTTCTGAGTCATTTGAATCTTCAAATGCTTTTTAAAAGAATGGGCTACGTAAAAGTTGGAATGACCTCAGATGTGCTTCCTCTATGCAAAACGTCCAACTAATGAACTGAGCATATTATTTTTATGCTCTTTCACTCACAATAATAACCACAATGATCACTCCTCCGTTTGAAGACACCTTGTTTTACAGCACTTATAGACAAGGCCACAGATCACGGCGGTCAGCGGAGGGCTGACTGATGAGCTGTGGTTCTATTCGTGATCCTCTGTCCCTGAAACTTCTGTGTGTAGCAGGCAGAAGGCACATATTATTATCTACTTTTTATACCACAAAATACTTTATACTCAGGATTAGGGAAAGTCAATGATATATATTAGTGGCTGTGCCTTTCACAGTCTTCCTCTACTGGAAAGCACTCCACCATCAGATTTTATTCATTTTTATGAGGCATTTATTTTTATTTTAGGGTCCTGAATGACTTTCATGTAAAGTGAAGGAAAAAATAATACAAAGCCGGACAGATCTGTGAACAGCACTGATCTCTGAGTACTGAAGATCAGTGAGGTGTTTCAGAAATGGCCCCTGTGTACTTTGCTGTTTGCCAAAGAAATCTCTCCTGGGTGTCTTTTGCGATGTAAGATGTTGAGGGCGGAATTCTTGCCTTTGGTGTGAGAAAGGAAGGAGAGCAGCAAAGGGCGGAGTGTGGAATCCCACCGCTCCCTGGCTCTCAGCAGCTTCTGTCTCTGCCTCTGGCTGCCAGGCTCTCCCTCTGGGTTGAAGGATGTGGCAGTGAGTGCTGCAAAGAGACAAAGCGCTTCCCCAGAAACTCAGCCCTCTGTTTCCAGTGGCTCTTGTATCCTTCAAGGTGAATAGACACTTTTATGTGAGCGTTTCAAAACTGTTATATCAGTTCATCCTACATATAAAAGTTTGCTTTCCAATTTCTCACTGGTGTGGCCTCTTTTCTAATTAGGCCTGGATTACTCCCTGTTTCTGGAATTCACTCCATGCACTCCTCCTCTCAGCCTTTGCATGCTGTGTTTCTCCTATGCCAGCTGAGCTGTCTTTTTTCTCCTTTACCTCTTCCCTGACCCAGCCCCAAACTAACCATCCTTCTCCAGCCTCACTGGTAGGATTCAGGTTCTGAACCATAGCACTTCTCAAAAGTATTTACGTGGTTCTCAGAGGTAAAGCAGGGTCCTGGAACTCCCAGGCTGTGCTAACCCAGAAACCTGTAGTTACTATATTGTAGGGAGCCCTAGGGGTCACTGGAAGACAGGCAGGCAAGCACAGTTTTCAGGGAGCCACTAGGAGCTTGGGACCAGTAGCTACATAGCAAGTAATGTGGAAGGATGAAATTATTTAAAATGGAACCACTATTAGGGCAGGCTCATACGAACCTGCTGAATACCCTCCATGCTTTGTCAACTCCAGGCATTGTCAGTATCTTTCTGGAGCACAGTGCTGAGAAAAACTGTAGGGCTGTTGTCAGACTGGGTAGAGAAGGCTGCTGTAATCTCTAAGCAGCGTTTACAACGGGGCAGAGCGGGGCGAGTGTTGAATGTGCTGTCTCCCCACCCTGTCCAGGTGCACTCCTTGTCCCACCTTCTCCTCAGAGCCCCTCTCAACCTCTCAGTTTCATAACACCTTTCTTGTTGTGAATTTCATACATATACAACATGGCATAACTTAGCACTTGAGTCATCATTGTCATTTAAATGTAGTTATTGAACATCTACTGTGTTTACAGCAATTGATCCTTCTCGTCAAAGAAAGGCATCGTCTCCGCTCTCAGCAATTACACACCAGGCATGGGGTCACCTTTGCAGAACTCAGAGTTCATAGCAGATGCCCTGGCCTTGGGCATCCCCTCAGACCTTTCCACTCTCCTGGCCACCATTTAACAGCCACCTTCCCCAGCCCCCCACTCTTTTTTGTTTTAGAGACAGTCTTGCTCTGTTGCCAGGCACCAGGCTGGAGTGCAATGGCACAATCTTGCCTCACTGCAACCTCCACCTCCTGGATTCAAGCAATTCTCCTGCCTCAGCCTCCCAAGTAGCTGGGACTACAGGCATGCACCACCACGCCCAGCTAATTTTTGTATTTTAGTATAGGCAGAGTTTCACCATGTTGGTCAGGATGGTCTCGATCTCTTGACCTCGTGATCCTCCTGCCTTGGCCTCCCAAAGTGCTGGGATTACAGGCATGAGCCACCACACCCAGCCCCACCTTTCCCCTTTTTATCCACTTGCCCTTATGGTTTGACCCTTACTTTTTGTTTGTTTCTCCATCATGATCACTCATCACAATTCTGGTTTCCCATTTGGTTTTTCACTATTTGTCACAAGATTTACAAGACATCTCTATGTGTCAAGGTCTGGGTTGTTAGAATTTGCAAAAAAATATCTGTATAAATGGCCTTTTAGTAGAAGGTGGATAACTACTAAAACAGGTAAATAGAATTCCAAGTTGTCCAGAAATGGCATGTGCAAAAAATCAGGTGTGTCCTCTAGCTTGAGAGAGGGTGGCCAGTAAAGGAAAAAGGACTAGAAATGTTCTCTCTGCCCACCTCCCAGATTGAGATTCAGGCCTCTTCAAGAAGGTGCAGTTACGAGGGGAACACACAGCATACAGATACCAAAGAAGCTTGCCAGAGAACTTAGGTCGCAGCTTCCTGGGGAAGCTGATGGCTGTAGGAAGACTGAAGCTGGGGCTCAATTGTGCAGAGTCCCTGGGCCTCCCTGAGTAACAGTAATGTAGTAATGGAGGACAGTCACCTGGAAGCAGCTTCCAGCCTCTTATCACCCTGCAGTGGCCCTCTACTGCCCCCTATGGACAAAGCTTAACATTCAACCAGTTGACAAAAGAGAAATGTTTGCAGGGTCCGACTCCACGACCATTTGATCTCACGATCCCACGACAAGGTGTCTACCCAGAGGAAAATAAGTCCTTATGTGAAACAGACACTTGCACATATATGTTTATAGCGGCACAATGTATAGTTGTAAAAATACAGAAACAGCTTAAATGCCCGTCAACACAGTGGATAAGGAAAATGTGGTATATATAAACCGTGGAATACTACTCAACCTTAAAAAAGCTTAATAATGGCATTTGCAGAAATCTGAATGGAATTGGAGACTATGATTCTAAGTTAAGTAACTCAGTAATGAAAGATCAAACATCGTATGTTCTCACTTATAAGAGGGAGCTAAACTGTGAGGATGCAAAGGCTTAATAATAATATAATGGACTTGAGGACTTGGAGGGAGGGTGGGCAGAGGGTGAGGGATAAAAGACTACACATTGGGTGCAATGTACACTGCTCAGGTGACGGGTCCATCAGTATCTCAGAAAGAATCACTAAAGAGCTTATTGATGTAACAAAGTACTACCTATTCTCCAAAACTATTGAAATAACAATTTTTCAAATGTAAAAAAAAAAAAGGACAAAGAAGAGTGTCTTTGGAACTGAATTTCAGAATAAATAACTGGCACAACTGCCAATCTCTTTTCTTCTTTTAAAACTTTGGGTTAAAAACTAGAGGTCTTGGACATCTGGAAAAAGGATTTGGGAAGACAACAGGGGACATACAGATATTCATGGTTTTATATGTCACCTGATCACAGTTTTATGCAATACCAGCATGTCTCACAAATGTGTAAAGTCCAAAACAACAAATATAGATCTAAGCTCCTGTAATTAGTAAAATGTCAATTTATTTAACTTTGTCATTATGTATATGCTTCATAAAAAGTAGTGAAATAACTACTCTTATTTTGGGACCATGTAATTTATTACATTAAAAAGCATTTCTCATACTCAAAAAGTTTAGAACACTCTATAGGTGGACATGAATTAGAAATATTCAAGTAATTTCCTCTCTGCATGAAGATTTATTATAATTCTCACAAAAACTTCTTCATATTTAACCTAAAACTTGTTTTACTTAGCTTATTCGCTTCCATTGAAATTGATTTATTTCCTTGCCATTTCTTTCTGTGTTTATCTAATACCTTAGTTTAAATTTTAGTTAAAGTTTAGTAACTAAATTTTAGCTTAGCTCATCACTCTAGCAGTGCATTCACCCATGGGGTTATCCAGTTTCCCCCATGGTGGCCAGTGATTACTTCAGTATTTTCCCTGATGCTATAACAAGGTCCCAGATATGCTTTGCATCAACGTAGGAAGCAAACGCTCTGAAGGATGTTCGTATTTGTTCCCATTGCATCAGAGAAATCTAGTAGCTAAATAAATATCTTATCTTTAAAAATATTAATATAAAATGTAACAGATTGACTAGGTCTTTAAGAATGTGATTCTAGGTGCAGAACAGGACTAAATAAACCTACGTAGCCTTCATAAGCCACATTTGATGTGTCTAACAGGAATTTCATCTCCAAACAAATTTTGGGGTGAGGGTCTGCTCTAAAACCCACCATTTACTTCACTTATATGGGTCACATGGTGGATGTCCATAAGTGAAAATCTGACCCTTGTTACAGAAACTTCAATGCTAGCTGCCCAAGGTAAATGGAAGATCCAGCAGCTCTAGATGACTTCAGTGGACGATTGTATGTGCCCATACACATGGAATGAGCTTCTAGGCAAGCTCATTCCATGTATGTGTGGAGGATTGTATGTGCCCATGTAAAGGAGCTTGCCTAGAAGCTCATTCCATGTGTATGGGCTCATACAATCCTCCATGTTGCAACAATAACAAATGCTTTCTCTGTAGGCTTCTTGTAAACTGGAGTGCATTTTATCAAACTTTTAATTCCTTGTGAAGACTGGCAATGACCAAGAAAGTCTAGGCCCTTTTTTTGTTTCCATATTTTTATCCACAAAATTGAATGTTCATACTAGGATTTGACAATCCATGGTATTTGGTCACAAAGTTTTCTATCTTGTGACCTAAGGATCTTTGCAACTCTCATACACACTACAGGAAGCAGCCAGTTCTATGTTTTGCAAGAGTCCAGAGATCATTAGGGCTGAGACTGCTCTGGAAAAGTACAAGAATCACAGCATTCTCAACACTGTAACTCAACAACCAAAATATAAGCCAATAAGTATCTTGTAAATCACATTGTATTACCATTATTCATGAAAAAAATTTTCTTAATAGGAAAATGTGTAAACACAGAAAAGAAGAGAGAAAATGAGTCAACTGCAATTTTATCAAAGCAATCATAAATACTACACAAATGTAGATTTTTTAGTCTTCATTTTAAAAGGACTATTTTTGTGTAATTTTGAGTAATTCCTTTTCTTGTTATCAATACTCTGCAATGAAAATAACATGTTGAACATTTATTGCATGCCAAATATTCTGTCAACTGATTTTTATATTTATTTTAATCCTCAGAATAACCTCATAAAGTAGATAGCTATTTGTGGTTTCAGTTTGCTCTTGAGAAAAGGGAGGTTCAGTAACATTAATGTAACTTGCCCAAGATAAATAAGTAGCATGTGATAGAACCTGCATTCCATTCCTGGCCTTTCTTTTTTTTTTCTTTTTTGGAGGTGTGTGTGTGTGTTCTTAAAACAAATTTATTGAAGCTGAGCATAGTTACATTATACAATCATGCATATCTGTATTTTAAAATCACACAATCGTTGTTCACTGTGTAAAATTTGCAAAATACAGGTAAGCAAGCAAAGAAAAATTATCCCGCCAGAGATAAATGCTGTTAAGTCTTTTAGTAAATCACCTTTAGAGCTTCTAATGCCAAATGTGTGCTTAGCTGCTATGATATGCTTAACACAAATTTTATAGTTTTCTCTAATCCCAGAGTTACTAAATTTTAACTAAAATAACATTAAATTATAAAAATGATGATCAATTTAAAAAAGTTGAATAAGTGAATGCATTTTTAATAAGAAGAAAAAGGAGTAATTTGAATTTCCAGTAAAGAGGTGAGCCCAATACAAGTTGGAGATGTATAGTAAATACTTGCTGAAGCTTGATGATTATACCAAGACGAACTTGATTGAAGGATCTGATGAGATGTGAAGAAGAATGTCTTCCTCATGGGGCATCTTCTCATGGGAGGCTGATCCTCTCCATACCTAAAGATCTTCATATCCAATTAAGAGAGCTGTAGTACAGTCTGATTCTTAGCTGCCTGGAGACAGAGTGCTAGAAGACAATCTTCAGATGCCTCCCTCCACTAAACGTTTTCTCCTTCCCTGATTCAGCAGAGGTTCCATGACCTAATTAGAAAGAGCACTGTGTTTGTCAGAAAATGTGGCTTCTCCAGTCAATTGGGTCACTACAACTAGCTAGTGAAGTTAATTGTGTAAAGTTCACAATAAACTTGTTCTTTTTGGTGCTTTCTATAGTTGAGAAATATGTCCTCCAGATAATCT
This sequence comes from Cheracebus regulus, assembly GCA_963574635.1. NCBI lineage: Eukaryota > Metazoa > Chordata > Mammalia > Primates > Pitheciidae > Cheracebus > Cheracebus regulus. Next base: position 14,698 of record CAUYQU010043758.1, read on the forward strand.
CTAAAATACTTTTCAACTCAGAAGTTTCATTAAGGAAAGGCTCTTAAAACTCTGTCTATCACTGTATTAGTCTACTCTCACTGCCACAGCAAAATATCACAGACTGTTTGACTTACACAACAGAAATTGTTTTCGCACAGTTCTGGAAGCTGGAAGTCCAACATGAAAAATATCAGCAGGGTTGATTTCTTCTGAGGGCATCTCCCTCGCTTTGTAGATGGCCGTTTTCTCCCTGTCTTCCCATGGTCTTCCCATTGGGCATGTCTGTGTCCTAATATCCTTTTCTTAAAAGGACACCAGTCATGTTAGATTAGAGTCTATCCTAACAGCCTCATTTTAACTTATTCACTTCATGAAGTGTCATGACTCCAAATACAGTCACTTTCTGAGGTAATGGGTGCTGGGTCTTCAGCATATGAATTTAGAGGAGACACAATTCAGTCCATAACAATTAGGCTCTGCAAACTACCTAAAGTGCTTGTATGAGTAATCTCTCAGACCTCTCCTCCAACTCCACTTCCTAAAACAAAACTAAAACAGAATTTTCAGTGCCACCAAGTAGTCACATATCCAGATCCTTCTATCCTTCTGCTTGGCCATTCCAACTATATTTCTTCCATTCTGAGGGTCCCAATAGACTACTGGAGTTTGAGGTACTCTATCTGCATGCCAGGCTGCAGAAGAAATGAAGACGTGAAGGCAAAGGGGATATTTCTCCCAGCTGAGTCAGCTCCCCTTAAGAAACCTTCCAGCAAGTCCCCATCCAATGCTCCTTCCATGTCATGCTTCATGGGTCCAATTTAGTCACCTGACAACACATGTCTTTAAGGGAAGTGGGAAGATGTAGTCATCCAGTTGAGCACATTCTTGCCACAAACAAATCAATATTCCACTACCAAGGAATGCAGGAACAGCCCAGTGCAGTGGCTCACGTCTATAATCCCAGCACTTTAGGAGGCCCAGGCAGGCAGATCACCTGAGGGCAGGAGTTCAAGACAAGGCTGGCCCACATGGTAAAACCCCATCTCTACTAAAAATACAAACATTAGCCAGGTGTGGTGGTGCACACCTGTAGTCTCAGCTACTTGGGAGGCTGAGGCAGGAGAATTGCTTGAACCCAGGCAGAAAAGTTTGCAGTGATCTAAGATCACTACACTCCAGCCTGGGCAACGGAGCAAGATTCCGTCTCAGAAATAAAAAAAGAAAGAAAGAAAGAAAGAAAGAAAGAAAGAAAGAAAGAAAAGAAAGAAAAGAAAAAAAAAAGAAATACAGGAACAATAAATTTTTGGTATATAACTAGAGATCTCTGTGCAATCTCTTTGAACAATAAAGGTCAGTATATGAGAGGTCTTATGTAAGAAGTAAAACAATTTCTATCTTAGTGTCAAAATTGGCAAAATTATTCTTGCTATTATAATGATGCACTAGATTTGTGCTGTTCAATATGGTAGCAACTAGTCTTGTGTAACTATTGACCATTTTAAGTAAGTATGTCTGGTGCAAATTGTGACGTGTTTTAAGGCATTCCAGATTTTTAAGTCTTCATATAAAAGTAAAATAATTGACCGGGGGTTGTGGATCATGCCTGTAATCTCAGCACTTTGAGAGGCCGAGGCAGGCAGATCTCTTGAGGTCAGGAGTTCAAGACCAGCCTGGCCAACATGGTGAAACCACATCTCTACTAAAAATATAAAAATCAGTCAGGCATGGTAGCATGTGCTTGTAGTCCTAGATACTCAGGAGGCTGAGGCATGAAAATCGTTTGAACCCGGGAGGCAGAGATTGCAGTGAGCCGAGATCATGCCACTGCACTCCAGCCTGGGTGATGGAATGAGACTGTCTCAAAAAAAAAAAGTAAAATAATTTTATATAATTATTATTATGCAATAATTTTAATACTGATTTCATATTTAAGTATTTGTATCTACTGAGTTAAATAGCCCTGTATTAAAATTTAAATTAAGTTAATCTTTTTTTAACCTTTTTAAAACACTGCTACCAGAAAATTTTAAGTTATTTATGTGCATTCATTATATTTCTATTAGCATTGATCTATCATCCCCCCAAATATTAGCATTTCAGTAGCAGATTTCCTTTTACTTTTTTTAAATTTTAAAACATTTAACTGAAGAACAAAGATAGGATTTATATTCAAGGTGTACAATGTGATGATTTGACATGTGTATACATTGTATAATAATTACCACAATCCAGTTAATTAACACAACCATTATCGTCCATGCTGTAAATTAGATCCCAGGAACTTATTTGAACATCTTATAATTAAAAGTTTGTACCCTTTGATTAACATCTCTTCATTTCTCTTACCCTTTAACCCTGACAAGTACTGTTCTATTCTCTGCTCCTGTGAGCTTGACTTCTTGAGATATCACATATTTGCCTTTCTATGTCTGGTTTATTTAACTTAGCATAATGACCTCTTGATTTATTCATGTTGCCACAAATAGTATGATTTTCCCCTTTCTTATACATGTGCGTGAGTGTGTGTATATATATATATATATATATATATATATATATATATATATATTCTTATGTATGTATGTATACACACACACACACAGACACACACAGACGGAGAGAAAGAGATGTCACAATTTCTTTATTTATCTGTTGAGGGACACTTAGGTAGTTCTCATGTTTTGTCTATTGTGGATAATGCTGTAATGAACATGAGAGTGTGCATATCTCTTTGAGATACTGATTTCATTTCTTTCAAACATATACCCAGAAATGGAATTGGTAATATGGTAGGTCTACTTTTAGGTTTCCGGGGAACCTCCATGCTGTTTTGCAAAATGTCTGTACCAACTTACATGCCTACCAACTATGTACAAGCATTCCCTTTCTCTACATTCTTACCAATACTTGTATCTTTTTTTCTTCTTTTGGATAGGAGCCATCCTAACAGGTATGAGATGATACCTATTGTGGTTTAAACTTGCACTGTGGTTTGGATTTGCATTTCCCTAAAGAATCAGCAATATGAACACCAGTTGGCCAGTTGAATGTCTTCTCTGGAAAAATCTCTAATGAGGGCCCTTGCTCATTTTTAATCAAATTATTTGTATTTTTTGTTAGTTTTGTTTTTGCTATTGAGTTTGATGCGTTCCTTGCATATTTTGTATATTACCCTCTTATTGGATAGATAGCTTGCAAATATTTCCTCCTGTTCTGTAGGTTGCCTTTTCATTTTGTTGCTTCCTTTGCTGTGCAGAAATTTGTTCGTTTGATGTAATCCCACATGTTTGTGTTTGCTTTTGTTGCTTGTATTTTTAGTGTCATATCGAAAGAGTCATTGCCTAAACCAACACAAGGATAAGTTCATCTATGTTTTCTTCTCAGAGTGTTATGGTTTCAGGTGTTACCTTTAGGTCTGTAAGACACTTCAAGTTATTATTTGTGAGTGTTATAAGACAAGGGCCTAATCACGATCTTTTGCGGGTGGGTGTCTACTTTTCTCAACACCATCAGTTGAAGAGAGTTTCCTTTCACCACTCTGCATAAGTTTATTTCTGAGCTCTCAGTTCTGTTCTATTGGTCTATGTGTCTGTTTGCATGCCAATATCATACTGTTTTTATTTCTATGGCTCTGTAATATACCTTGAAATTAGGAAATATGGTGCTTTTGGCTTTATTTTTTCTCAATATTGCTTTGGCTATTTGAAGTCCTTTTGGGTTTCATGAAAAATTTGGGATTTTTTGTTTCTACTTCTATGTAGTATGACATTGGACATTTGATAGGACCTACATCAAATACAAAGGTCAATTTGGGTCATATGAACATTTTACCAATATTTATTCTTATGACCCGTGAACATGGGATATCTTTCCATTTTCGATTCTATTGTAAATGGGATTGCTTATTTAATTTTCGAACAGTTTGTTGTTAGTGTATAGAAATTCAACTTATATTTGTATGATTTTGTATCTTGCAAGTTTCCTGAATTTATGTATTAGTTCTAGCAAGGTTTTGGTGGAGCTCCTATGATTTCTTAATATATAATATCATGTCTTCTACAAACATAGATAATTTACTTCTCCCTTTCTGATTTGCATATTTTTTAAAATTTTACTTTTTCTTGCCTAACCACCTGGGCTAGGACTTCCAGCACTCTGCTGAATAGAAGTGGCAGAAGTGAGCACGCTTGTCTTGTTTCTAATGTTAGATAAAAAGCTCAACCTTTTACTGTTAAGTATGATGTTAGCTATAGGTTTGTCTTATATGGCCTTTTATATGTTAAGGTATGTTCCTTCTATACCTAATTTGTTAAGAGATTTTTCATGAAGGGATGTTGAATTTTGTCAAATATTCTTTTCTCCATCTATCAAGATAATCATAATATTTTTATCCTTTATTCCTTTAATTGATTTGCATATGTTGAGCTATGCTTGCTTTGCAGCCTCTCTTTATTTAGTTTTTCATTTAAAGTATTTAATGAATTTTTAACTTAAAGGTACTTCATTAAAGATAATTACACATGTTCCTTCCTATGTTATAAATAGTATTGATCAAATTGAGAAGTTGACTTCTATAACACACTCATTATTGGGCTGAAAATTTGTTTAATTTTCCAGGCCAGTTGATGGTACTGCCCTTCACACACACCTGCTACTTTTTCTGCCTTTACTCAAGAACACAGTTAGCTTTTTTTATATTTTCGGAGCTAAGAATATTTACTCCTCATTAAAGTGAATTTTGCCTAGAAAAGCAACATATACTTATATGTGAAGAGGAAAGTTATTTTGTTTTGGGCCAAAAATAGTAGTTTGGAGACAAAAGGAAAGCACACACACACACACACACACACACAGACTCCACTTCCTTTAGCCTTATGTGTTAATAAGGGTTCCCTAGAGAGAATCAATAGGAGTAAGGAGTGTGTGTGTGTGTGTGTGTGTGTGTGTGTGTGTTTGTGTGTGTGTGTGTTAGAGGAATTGATTCACATGGCTATTAAGGCTGAGAGGGCTCACAACAGGCCATTTGCAAGCTGGAGATGCTGGGATGTTTGTAGTGTGACTAACTCCAAGTGTGATGACTCGAAAACCAGGGAAGCCAATAGTGTAACTCTCAAACTGAGGCCAAAGGCCTGAGAAACCAAGTGGGTGGGGTGCACTGGTGTAAGACCTACAGTCCAAAGACTGAGAAGCCTGAGTTCAAGGACAGGAAAGGAAGAGTATATCCCAGCTCCTGCAGATAGATGAACATGTTCATTTTTTTCTCTGTTTTTGTTCTCTCTAGTCCCCTAGCTGATTGGATGGTGCCTGCCAACGCCGAGGGCAGACTTTTCCCCCTAGTCCACTCGTACTCACATGTATCCTCTGGAAACACCTTCACAGACCACCCACAAATAATGCTTGAGTAGGTTTTTAGGTATTCCTTAATTTGGTAAAGTTGACACCTACATTTAACCATCACACCTTGCTATTATAATGACTGGTTACTTTTGCTTTATGTGAGTAGACTAGACACATGATTAAAGATTGCAGTAGAGGATACAAGCAATTCTGAAATCATGCAAGAACAGAAATCATTGGAAAAGTAGTAGTTATTGAGTTTCAAACCTAGTTGTGTCTATTCCTACATGTATTAACTGCTATTACTTCTTTCAGTAATCTAATTTCCTAATAGCATTTACTGATACTGAATATTTTTGTCATGAAAGCCTTCAAATGAATTCACATACAGAAAACTATTTAACTGAAACTCCTAGTAAAAAAGCCATACCTCTTTACTTTAAATACATTGGAAATACAAAACATTTTAACTGTGGAAATAAAAATTGCCATAATTCCACTGCCCAGAAAGAGCCACTATTTAGCATATTAGTCATGGTTCTATGCCTAGATGTTTATATAGGTATATTTCACTTGATTCATATGTGTAAATTTGTATTATATTTGTTCAATTTAATGTTATAAGCAATTTTCTTTCTTGCCATAAACATTGCTACTAGTGGTGGCAAAATAGTTTTCAAATACATATACCATAATTTACTTAAGCATTTCTATAATTTCAGACCCAATTTTGTATTACTATAAATAATGCTTCTCAGTGTGTAAATCTTAGTCCAATTTTAAATTACTTCCTCAGGACTTCTAGAAGTGAAAGCAGGGTGTCAAAAAGGAATATTAATATTTTTAGCTTCTTGATTCATATTTCCAAATAGGTTTGTGCAATATTTGCTAACAGATATCAAAAAATGTTGAGGGTGAAACTTCGGTTTTATTTTCGAATTTAAAACAAAGAGGTTTTTAGTTTAATCATGGATCTAGTTTTCTTTCTCCCCCACCCTCCAATACTCAAGGTCCTCCTTTGGGTTTTGCCTCTGAGCAAAAGGCACCACTGTTTGCAGAAACCCAAAACTTGGATAGGGACGTTCATCTCAGTGCACAGGTAATAAATGCAAAATGCAGGGCCAGAAACAGAGACACCAACAGTCAGGGAGTCAATTATGACTCCAAAGCCAAGAAACTGATACTGTGAGTTAGTAGACTTAAGTGGACAAAAAAAGAAGCAAAAGCAAGAGAAATTCTCTGAGGTCAAAGGCAGCATGCAGCTCCAGGAGGTCCTTGTTTACTGGTGCCTGTGCATAGGCAGCTGTTGAGAGGCCAGGGAAGAGGCCATGTGAGAAACCATCTTCCAGCCTGTCCATGCACCATGGCCATTAGCAAGGCCTTCCTTCCAATCCTAAAAATGTGTCTTTCCTGGGTGTCTCTCAAATGAAACCCAAATATGCATGATCTTTATCCTTGAAGGCCTTCTTGGGCAGAAGCAGAATGTTGCCTGCCCATAGTAATGCCACCTGCTTAGTCTCACTTAAATTCCTAAAATGCATGATGGCCTCCTTTTCAGTACTTGTCTTTCCCTGTTTTCTCTTCCTCCATCCAAGTCCTGTTCCTAGCTTTACTCCTTCTTACTTGTCCTGCAATGCTCAAATTAAAAGGCAGTTGATGAAGGCCTGTTACAATGCTTTGTTACATGCTCTCTCAGCAGAATACACGTGTCCCCTCCTTCATGGCACTTGGTCATAGCTATGATGACATGTTCCATGACCCTTAGCCCACTACCACGTAAGCTCCAGGTGGGCGGATTTCTGTCTTACTCCTTCACTGTATCCTTAGCCATGAGGATCAAGGTGGCCCATGAACTGCTTAACAGAGATCTGCTAAATAAGTAAATAAAAAAGGAAGGAGCCTCTCTTCCCCCAGAATGAAAATGAGCCTTAATTTGATTCCCTTCTCTCCCTGAGTTTGTGAATAAGAAGATAGCTTGAGCTCACAGGGCAGTCTTTCCCCTACGTTTGCTGATAGTATGCCCGTCAGTGCTGGTAGTTCTGAGACAAATCAAATTAGAAATGGTTGTACTCATTTGGAAAATCAAGAACTGGCTTTGAAATCTTCCCCTGCAAATTAGATTGAATCAAGATCATCTTCTCCAGCTTATAAATGCTTGATTGGTTTTGTTTGATGCCTCATGATTGAAGCTCAGCCTTGCACTGCTGGATTTATTTTTTGCTCACCAGGGTGTTGTGGTGTCTGGATGATGATTACAAACAAAACGAACAACCACAATGAAAAAGTTTTGTAAATAACAGCTCAAAGTTTTGTAAATAACAGCTCAGCACAGTAATGTAACCCTTGGAAGCAGCACACATAAGAAACTTGAAAACCAGTCAAGGTAAGCAGAACTTCAAGCTGGGCCTGCTCTATTCTCTTCAGGTCTTTAAAATTAGTTTTCTGGAGTGGAGGCACAGCCCCACTTGACTTATTATTTCCTCTCAGGAAATAATGAAGGATGTACTAGGACTTCACTGTACCTACACTGGAGGAGTCTTAATGGGAGCAGACTGTCTGTCTGCCTTCCATCTTCCTGGACCACCAATGCATCTCCTTTCTCTGGCTTCTGCCTTAGTTGCCAGAATGGATTCAATGCATTCTACTTTTAGTCATAGCCTATTCCCAGCTACCCTTATTCTTGTTTTATTCTTCACAGGTGACTCAAGCTCAGACCAGAGTTTTACTGTTGAGCTGATAAGCAGTGTTTGAAGGGTGAAATGCAGCCTTAGCGGAATAGAGTCAGGGAGCAGTGGTGACAGACGGGTTGAGAATCATCTAGAGACCATTGATTTTGCATGCTCCTCACCTGCTTTTTATCTATAGCTTCTTTATGTTAGAGTTTTCATTTAAAATACAGCAGCCAACAACTTTCTGCAGTCTTCCACAAAATAGCTAAATGGCTTGAGTCACTAATAGTCAATAGTAATAGGAGTCTTTGGGTAGTGAGATGAGTCTAAAGGGAATGTGCTTGAACATCCAACATAACTGGCCAATGTTTGGCTGGAGGAATAATACCCACTAATAGAAATACGTCTGAGCCATTTATCAGTGATGGCTCACTTTAGCATAACCTATTGTTTATGCAGCCAACATAGAGTTGGCTAGTAAGCAAAAGTCTTGAAAGAGGATGGACTCCTGGCACAGATATAAGGCAAAGCCAACATTCAAATGGGGAATTCAAGCAGACCTGTCTTTTGTTGCTAAGGTCTAAAGTTTTTCATGTACATCAATGATTCAAGTGAAATAACCAGAGAATTATGTTTAATCATAAAACTGGAAAATGGATACAAATGAAACCATTTGTTAAGAATGTCTCTCTTCTCAGTTCTGATAGGTACTTCTTCTAGCTTAGTAAATTACAGCTTTTATGTTATGTGCTGAGACCTGACTAAAATACTCCGTGACCAATGAACATATGAGAGTCCAGACTGAGGAATGTTTGACTAACACTGAGAACCATCAGCTCCCTGTGCAATACATTTTAGTCTACTCCTTCTATTATACAGCTGCATTCAGACCGCTGTGATGTCTCCATCCTTGTGTCTATCAGCAGAGCGGCATCTTCTGAAGTTGTTCCTCTATATAACAGATAAGCATCAATTCATTCGATTGGTTCTGTAGTCACATGACAAAGACTTGAATACTACCGTGTTCTCTGTGTCAAAAGTCTGGAGGAAGGAGAGCTTCTGCCATGACACTCCTGTCCATCAGTCATGAGGTGATCATGGTAATTATACTATTACTGCAATAGCTCCTTTTGGATGAGTTTCTCTGCCACAGAGGAAAGCTTTTAGGTGAATGGGTGTTACTGGGTTTTCATCAGCATTCAGCACACGTTTGGTTTGGTGGCAGAATGGCCTGAATACATCTGCAAGGAAAGCGCTTATCAGGAACTTCATTCTCTCTCATGGTTTTCTTCTGGTTTTCATTTCATAGACCCTGAACTGGTGCCCGTCTAATTGGCTGCGTGTAATTTCTCCCATTTTGTCATCTACAAGAAAGTTGCAACCACTGTAGTTCCTCATAGAGCTCAGCATTAATCTAGCTTCTCTTTGAAAAATATTTTAGGCTACAGTTTCTAGGAAGTGGGGGAAGGGAAAAGAATAATCAGTCAATTGGTTATTATACTCTGGTAAGTGTGTTTTAAAATATTGGTCTTCTTATTTATTTTTAAAATAGATATGGGGTCTTACCATGTTGCCCAGGCTGGTCTCAAACTCCTAAGTTGAAGTGATCCTCCCACCTCAGCCATTCAAAGTGCTGGAATTACAGATGTGAGCTACCACGCTTGGCCTTCTTATTTTTCTAACCCGTAAAACTATATCATCTTTTGCTCACTTTTTTTTATTTTAATACAATTATCATGTATGGTGATTCTTGGTCTCTTTCCTGCATCAAGGCAGGAATTATTAGGGAAGAAGCCTAAGTTTCCTCTTTACAGCCTGAATCATTCAAAGAAAAAGTCTTCTAAAATGTAAATAGATGGTTACACTTCTTGTGGCAAAAATAGAATGATTCAGATGATCCCTAAATCCTCTGCAAAGACAAGACAGATGGTAAAGATGTGGGTGTTCAGTCTCAGATACCCAAGGTTACGGGAACAAGTAGGAATATGAGGGCCTTTCAGTTCAACAGCCTCAGGTTACAAAAAAGAAACTTAAGCCTCTAGAAGAGACTCACTTATGAGTTGCCACAGTCAGACAGAGAAGTCGACGGTTCAACTGATGCTTGGGGGGTATAGTAAGGAAATGCACTCAGACACCAAGGATTGAGTTCCTTCCTTGAAGAGTGACTTTATTTTTGGACAACAAAAGTCGCTGTAGTTCTTATAAGATACGGAGAGGAAAAAAGTGGACCCAGTGTAGCTCATTGACCCCTTTCAATCTCACTTATGAGGTCAAGGCCAGTGATTTTACCTTGAAGGTTTGATCAATGCACCTTTCCTTACCAGACATACTTTGTACCAATTACAGTAAATTAGAGTAAGTACATAGAGTAAATTTAATTACTATAGCCTGCAAAGACTCAGGTAGCATTTATGTGTACAACTTACTAATCCCTGTGCTTAGCTTGAAAAATCTTGAATGGAATTAAACATACAGTGGGACAAAGGGGCTTTGGGGGGAATGAAGCTTGCTTCCTGGGATTAGGAGGAATGATATTTGAAGCAAGAGATTAAGAGGTATATAGGGTCAAATATAGGCCACTGACCATTTGCTATGTCTCCTTTGACACGATTCTCAATTAAATTTCTTGTACGGCATTTCTAAATGGCCAGTGGAAACTCCCTCAAATGCCATCTTGAGACAGATTCTGGAGACAAAAATGGCACTATTGAAAATGGTCAGTTTTTGTTGATTTAACAGCAGTGCTTTTACATGCAGCTTGTTTTTCTTTTTTCTCCTCGCTTTGGTGAATGGGGTTGGTACTGATGGCCTACAACTCTCTACGTCATTTCTGCCAGCAGTAAGCACAGCTGAGATGGGACTGTCAGAAAAGTGGCACACAGCAGCTGTGTGACAGGAAGCTGAACTGCAAACACTCACGTGCGCCTGGAGAGCTGGGTCAGATTCAGTGTAGAAGGAATTTCCCATCATCCACTTCTTTTCTCTCCTACTTGCCCTTGGCTTTGCCCTTGGAGAATATAGTAGAGCCATGCTCTAAAACCAGAGAAGTTTTAGACACAGGAGTGGCTACACAGGGGCAAGCATAATAGAGGAAAGTGTATTGGGAATAGGGGGAAGGGAGAGAGAAGCTGGCCTAAGGTGAGCAAAGAAACTGTCCGAAGACAGAAAGCATATCCCAGTGCATTTCAAAGTTTTCCTGCTCTCTGTTGAGCTAGTTGTTAATGCCTACACACAACCTTATCTTATAGTGAGAATCTCTGAAGGCATTTAATTAAAGCCCTTGCTCTGGGGGATCAATCCAGGAACTCCTTAGATTCTGAGCAATCCAGTATTACGCTCAAGTAGTTGGGCCCAGTAAACAATGAAAGGAAGGGAGATTGAGGAAAGAGAGCCAGACCTCTGGTCAAATGTGAGCAGACTGATCAAAGAAGGAAGGAATCTCAGGTCTTCCACTGTTCTGAAGCTGCCTGTCATGGCTGTGATCCAGAAGGCTCTCAGAAGAGGTCTTGGGTGAAGCTAAACTGAGTTTTAGATAAATGGGGGAGAGGGTACTTTTACAACCTCCTATGCCTTTGCCTTCTTCATCTTTGTGAACTTTCCCACTCTACACAATCTCAGTCTTTGAATGCAGCTGTGCTCTGGCAGATTTGTTTTTATAGAAAACAATACTACTCACCTCAGGAAAGGAAAAGATAAATAAAAGTTACTACTACTTCCTACCTTCTCTGCAGAGCGTTGTGATTTCGCTTATTCTAAAAGACAGCCCTGCCACAATGAATTGGCCATCATTGGTGATGTTTTTATTCTTGAAAGGGAATTTATCAGAGATCCAAAAATGCAGATTAAAACAACTATGAGAAACCAGGAACAAGTTGGTAGATTTTTTTTTTAATGGTAGCACTCAGTGCAGAGGATGGAGGTATCAGAGTTGGTGACTAAAAGCAGAAGACTCCAAATTAGACAAACATATGTTTGTCTTCCATGTTCCCTGCTAACTGGGTGCATGGCTTTTGCTAAGTTATTTATTCTAAGTCCAGTTGGTACATCCTTTAAATGAAGAAAATAGTATATTATGGCATTGTTGTGCAGAATTCACAAGATTTACATGTAAGTGCCTATCCTATTGTCTGGCACAGTGGGGTGGTATAAACTGTGGGTGATTGCTTGACGGATGTCAAGGGCTTTACCCTTTGACACATTAATTAACTTCTGAGGATCTAGCCTAAAGGGAAGAAAACATCTGAACAACTACAACAAATGATTCATGCAGTAATATGCTCACAGCAGTGTGATTGATGAATGAATCATCAGAAATGTGCTACTTGCAGAAGTTTGTTTGGGGACTGTTATACATTTTCAAGAATACAGGACTATCATAAACCAACATGGTTGGGGCCTAGGGATGTTTTTCTGGGTAAGAGGCTTTTGGAATTGAACCATTACCCCTTCTGGGACTGAGAACACTACTACATATCTAACTCTGCCACCTGACTACCTTGGTGGAAATCTGAATTCAGCTAGCTATTCAGATTAGGGCGTTCCGCTTGTGGGATCCTTACCTTTTTTGCATGAGTGATGCTGGCTGCTGGAGCAAGTTCAGAAAGGCTGAGGCACACTGTCATGCAAAGGCAGCTATGCCGTGGCCTTGAAGGGAAACATTTACAGGGAAGATGCTAAGTCCATGGCTATGTGGATGAAGTTACCTGAAGGACATCACTGCATAGTTATGGAGATCAGTGTTTGGAGGCTGAAGGATGAAAATGATAGGGATGGAAAATAGGAGGTGGTTGGCTATAGAACTTACAATAAAAATTCCAAATGGCTTTCCTGGTAGAACACCTAATCACAATTTATGAAATATTATAGGCTTTCTTCTTACTCACCCATTAGAAGTGACTCCCGCACAGGGCTCAGTTGGGCACGTTTCTTAATGTCCCACATTTCTTAACTTCCTTATTCTACTGATTCTCAAATAAATTTGAATCCATTTTCTTCACACTTATGCAAAGAATAATTTTCTTACTGTTCTTTTGGGTTTGATACATACTTAACATTCCACAAGAGCAGTCCTCTCCCTTTTACTAAGTTAAATCTATGGCCTATGTCACTTCACTGTAAGTTTTAATGAAACCTATTCAGGAAGCATGAGAGGGATTTCAAGCTCTGCCTCTACTCACCTTTCCAGACTTACCTCCTTTATGCTACCTGGTCCTTCCTGTCCCACTAACTAATTAGAAATGGCATGTTCCCTGGAATTTCATAGGGATACTGTTTTGCTAATTTCTTCAAGACTTTGCAGAAACTGTGCCCTTTGCTGAAAATGCTAGTCAAGGTACCCTCACCCCATCCTTCCCTAGCTCCCTCCTTTGTTTTATTTTCCCTTGCATAACCTTTGCTTGTCCAGTTATTTCTCCTTCCAGGCTCCCACGGAAGCAGGTATCTATCCCCTTTTTAGCACGTTCCACATTGTGAATTTGGCACATAGTTGACTTGCCGTAGGTATTTATATAATGAGTAAATGTAATTATTCTTATGCCCCTTAGAAAGTGTGGATGCTTCTATCCCACTTCCTTCTGGGCATCTCAGATGGCCCTCTTTGCAGATAGCTTTGTGATCCTTAACACAAGAATGGAAAACAATCTTGTGCATGTGTCTGAATAAAGCCGACATTTTTTTCTCCTTTAAAATCTTGCCACTGAATGTAGAATGATCCTGAAATTAAGGTCAGCTTCAGGTGGTTGTTTATAACAACTGTCAGATTGCAGAATAAAAAATGGCTTTTATATGTTTGACTTTTATTGTTTTCCAGGGCAATGTCACTTTTTCCTGCTCCGAACCACAGATTGTGCCCATCACATTTGTCAACTCCAGTGGCAGCTATTTGCTGCTGCCCGGCACCCCCCAGATTGATGGGCTCTCAGTGAGTTTCCAGTTTCGAACGTGGAACAAGGATGGTCTGCTTCTGTCCACAGAGCTGTCTGAGGGCTCGGGGACCCTGCTACTGAGCCTGGAGGGTGGAATCCTGAGACTTGTGATTCAGAAAATAACAGAACACGTAGTTGAAATCCTCACAGGTACTGTCTGCTGGCACTCTGGGTCGGTTTCTTGTTTAGCCAAGTGAACAAAGGTAGATATCTTCACAGAAACATACAGAATTTAAATTTCAGGGATGTGAGTTATACCAGTATTCAAAAATTTACTCCAAGTCTGAAGAGGCAGCATTTTTTTTCTTAGCAGTAAACAAAAGAGTTAATTTAGAATTGGCTATGTCAACTTTGGTAAATGCCTTAATTTCTTTGTCTCTTAGCAGTCTCAATGGAAAGAAGGAATAAGAATCCTTACCTGGGAATATTTAGCATGATCTAGACAATATATAGAGATCTCTGCTAGGTTCTTTACAAACATGGCATATAGCATATGGAACCTTCACCATGCTCACTGAAGGAAGTTGCTATTTTTCACTTAATAGATGAGGAATTCAGAAATCATGGCAATCACTTCAAAATACCATGTTCCTAAGTGATGGAGCTGAGATTTTATCCTAAATTTGTCTGACTTCCAATTCTATATTCTCCTCTTAAACCACATTACCATGGGACTTTTTATAGCCCCCAAATTATATTTCAAGTAAAAATCAGTGAATTTTAAAAATCTTTTAAAAAATGTATGTATACACATATACTTTAAATGTATTAAGTAAATGCTAGTACATGTGGCGCCAGGGAATGGCAAAACTTTTAACTGGTCCTCAAATGGTCAAAGTTCGGGAAGCCCTGTTTCATTGCCATGTCCCACAGATCTTACTGTCTGGCAATATGCAAAGGCCTATGAACAAGTTGTGTTTTTCAATACCCTGGCTCCTCCACCTGCTGCTGCTTCAACATGAAACAGTGAAAACCTCTCCTTCCTTTTCCATCTGTTATATTACCAATATCTGATGCCCTTCAAGTAGCGGTGTATTTACTAAGTTGACAAATACTCATTGAGGTCAAATCTCACATGCCAAGGATTGGGCAGGCATTGGGCTAATAGATGAAGTTATTTCAGAAGTCTACGGAAGTAAACAATCTGAATAATAGTCTCCCTCTGCTTTTCACCATAGGTCAGCATCCGTCATGGATTATACTACAATTTAATTTAGATGTTTTTCTCTCAACTGGACTGTGGTTTTTTTTTTTTTTGATCCAATAGATTAGCAAATATTGAGTTAAACTGTAAAGGATATGATTTATATAATGAGTAATGTAATTATTCTTATGCCCCTTAGAAAGTGTGGATGCTTCTATTGTTTACTTGGGCCAAGCTTGAGGATTGCAACCTGGGAATATAGATTCAAGTTGCCCTGAATGTATACTCTGCTCTGATTAGTTGCCGTTAGAAGCAGATTTTTAAAGCAAAGAAAAAGCGGCAGTTTCTGTGCTGTTTATCAGAAATTTACATTAAAATCATAACAGCTAAAGATTGCCTGTGTACTGTTCTTTGTATCACAGATTCCAGGAGAAAGGAGATAATGAGTGAGGCAGCTAGTTAGGATAAAAATGACTAAACAATAGCCCGGAGTATGGGTGCCATGAGCTCAGGGGAAGGGCGTGTGACTAAAGTTTCATACTCACATCTCTCTGGGCCTGATATATTTTGCATAATTCACATAGTTCAGACTGCTCTGAGCTGTTTTTCTTTTCTCATAGTTTTGGTCTTGTCAAATCATGGGAGACATTGAAATGTCCATAAGTGAACAAAATGGCCCACTGAACCCCTGAGCATAGCAGAAGGGCCTGGGTCTGGAATTCAGACAGTCAACTTTAAAAGCATTAATACCCTTTTTCCTTCCTTTCCTGGAGCCCTGGATAAACATTGTCTCATATGTAAACT
The DNA here is from genome assembly GCA_963574635.1 of Cheracebus regulus. NCBI lineage: Eukaryota > Metazoa > Chordata > Mammalia > Primates > Pitheciidae > Cheracebus > Cheracebus regulus. The sequence goes on from CAUYQU010043758.1 coordinate 30,558, forward strand.
GAGGTATATTAGTTATCTATAGCTGCATATCAAGTGATAGCAATATTTAATGGTTGAAAACATTATTTGTTATGTCTCTATTTCTGTGGATCAGAAATCCAGGGGCCAGTTGGCTGGTGACTGGCTTAGAGTCTCCCATAAGCTCTCAATCAAATTGCCAATGGGGGCTGTATCCATGGCAAGGTTAAATGGAGGAAGATCTTCCACACTTACTCATGTGACTGTAGGTGGGCCTCAGAAAATCCACTTCCACATGTAGGGAAGTTCTAATTTTTCCCCTCAAGTTATTTACAATAACTTGAGTCTATAAAAGAAATTAATAATAGAAAAATTAACAGAAAAAATGCATACACATGTTATCACATGCACATGTGTGCACAAGAGTCACAAAGTCATACAAAATATAAAAGCCCAAAGAAATGGCAGTTGATTGATGCTTTTATGCCATCTTGAGATTACAGAAAGAACAGGGGTTTGGAACATGGCTAAAAACATGTTATGGGCCAGGCACAGTGGCTCATGCCTGTAATCCTACCACTTTGAGAGGCCAAGGTGTGGAGATTTCTTGAGCCTAGAAGTTGAAAATCAGCCTGAATAACATGCAAGACCCCATCTCGACAAGAAACTGAGAATCAGCTGGGCATGTGGGTGCATGCCCGTAGTACCAGCTACTCGGCAGGCTGAGGTAGGAGGATGAGCTGAGCCCAGGGAGATCGAGGCTGCAGTGAGGCGTGATCACAACACCACACTCCCGCTTAGATGACAAAATGAGATTCCCATCTCAACAAAACAAAACAACAACAACAAAAAATACAGGTATGGTAGTAAATCAGGTTATGTGGCAAGACAGGTAATGAGGGGAGAGAAGAGGAGGTTCTGTTTTCCAAGGTGGACTTAAGATGTAGATAAAGTCATACAGGTAGCAGCCCTTAAAGAGAATAAATGATAAATGTTTCTTTCAGATTCTTAAATGTGTTAGACGCTAAGTCATAGACCCGAACAAGGGAGAGCCTCACAGAAAGCCTTACTGTATCGATGCAGGTTTTCTCTGCGGGTGCAAGTCCCCGCACAAGAGACAGCTTTGCAGGGTGACTTCTTTCTGAACAGCCCTCTCAAATTATGTCAAAGAAATATATTTTGGGGTGAAATATTTTGGTTTCTTTCATAAGCTTTTCCTCATCAGCCTCTCCAGAAGGCTGCCAAGGTAGAGTGAGAAAAAACACCCAAGATAGAAGCCACAGTCTTTTTATAATCTAATATCGAAAACGGCATCTCATCACCTCTGCCATATTCTGTTCCTTAGAAGCAAGTAAACATGTCCAGCTCATGTTCAAATGGAGGGGATAACACCGGGGCATGAGTATTAGCAGGCACAGATGATCCAGGATCATTTTAGAGACTGTCTGTCACAGGAGATGAAAAAAAAATTACTTTATAAGTTGGTGTGGGCAATTAAATGAGGTAGTATATCTCCAATACTGCACAAAGTGTTGAGTAGCTATTTAACACATTTTTCTTTCTTCCATGCCGACTCAAGACATATAGCTAGAAGGGGCCTCATTCTACAAAGTCATAAAAGTTAAGAATGAATTTTTGCAGTCAGAGGACTTTTATAAAATGTATTAGATTTCCAGTAATGGAGGTGAGTTAATCACTTAGAATTATAATATTTTTCATGTTCAGAATTATAAAAGTTAAACCTCAATCCTCCTTATTTGAAAAAGAAAAATGTGAGCTGGAACTGAGCTGTTTCTCTCTAATCGGTGAGATGTTTTTGAGTACAGAGACTTGTAGGCCTCAGGTCAAAAATGCAGTTTTAATACAAGGAAGGCCCTGACAGCACGTTGCTGTTAAAAATCCAGGTGCTGCCTGTATTATTAAGCACCTGTCAGTCCATTAAAATGCATTTATGACCAAAAGAGAGTCTGGTAAGAGCTGCCACTTTACTCAGCTGCAGAAAAGGAACAAATCATCAGTTATTTCAGACTCACCTCTCAGAAAATGAAACCAGCAAAAAGAAGTTTTTAAAATGTGCAGCCAGAGTTCTCAAAAACTCTTGTGTAATTCTCTCCTAAGGAGAATTTCTATGTTTTGGAAAATGTGAACTTTTTTTGGGGGGGTAGGGAATGGATCAAGGTTTTGTGTATTCTGGTATTTTCCTATCTGAGAGGAGGAAGAACAAACAAATAATCAAACAAAAATAGTTTTCTCTTCCCTTACATTTCTGAGGAAACTTGTTTTCAAAGTACTTGAGTTTATATTGGCTTTATAAGAGATTAACATCTCATATGAACAATGAAAAAAATAAAGACAATTGTTCCTATACTTTTTAAGGGCCAGCGGGGCTATCCTTGACACTTGGTGTGTCACAAATGGGTCAGAGGATGTAGATAATCAAAGGTTAATTTGAGACTAGTTCTAACATCCTGGATCTAAAAGAGAAGGTAATTCCTTTGGAAAGGGCAGCACAATGATGCCTCGCGCATTCAGCCCTGTTCCCAGAGCTTTGTACAGTGTGCATGGCTTTTTAGGAAGGAAGTAGTTCTTATTTAGGGCTCTTTGCATTGAAGATCAAAGAGAGATGTGCAAACTAAATGCATGCTCAAAATAGAAGACATCTGAATTTAGTTATTCTAGGGATGAAGTTTCAGGAAGATGAAGGACAACAGTGGTATCCCTTTCTCGTATATTTCTTTATTATCTATTTTTGTCATCTTCTCTTTTTGCAAGCCTTATGCATGTGAGTATGAGGAAAGGTAGAAGACCTCATTTCACCATAAGTGATGTGAAAGTCAAACCAGCAGCCATTGTTGATCTTGTGCCAGTTAGGCATAGCGCTAGGGTCCTGTCACACAAAACTGTAGAAGAACTCATAAAACCTTATAAGGCGGTTAGTATACCAACACTCATAGAAAGAAATTAAGAATCCGAATTTACATTAAAGTAGCCAAAGTGATGTTTAATCTCAGATTTCTTCTTAGAATTCCTAAGTTCATGGTCTTTACACACTGTCCTGCTGCTCTCATATTCATTGTTCATACTGTCCATTGCTTAAATAACTCAAATGTTAAGAAATTGTTTTACATTTATAGACAAATCTGCAAAATTTCCTTAAAGGAAAGTGGCTATTTAGGTCTAAAGCTGTGTCTTTCAAAAACAATTTACTTGGTGGTCTTATTCTTGTGTTACTTGGAATTCACACTAGATTGGAAGTCTGTTGTTTTTATAAACTTCTGTGTACTGTAGTGAAAATTAACTATATACTATTATAAAGTAAATAATATGGGAGGGAGGTCAGGAGTTCAAGACCAGCCTGACCAACATGGTGATAACCCATCTCTACTAAAAATACAAAAGTTAGCAGAGCACAGTGGAACATGCCTGTCCCAGTTATTCAGGAGGCTGAAGCAGAAGAATCGCTTGAACCTGGGAGGTGGAAATTGCTGTGAGCTGAGATTGTGCCACTGCACTCCAGCCTAGGTGACAGAGTGAGACTCCACCTAAAAAAAGGTAAATTACGTATATGTATGTATGTGTATACACACACACACACACACACACACATATCCATATATCAACACACACACACACATATCCGTATATCAACACACACACACACACACACACACACACACACACAGACATTCATTGAGAAAATAGGTCATACTTTCTTCAGACTTTTCTTGGTTCTCAGTACTGATTGCTTAATAGGATTATCATCTAAGGATGAAGGTTACCAAGTAAGGTCTACCTAAGTAAGGGCCTATCTACTTCTAAGTATGTTGCCCTACTTTGTGCAGCCTTTTGCATTCTGATTTTCCCTGTGCCCCATGAATCAAGGTTAGCTCTCTCAGAATTCAAATTGAGAGATCTGATCCTCACCCCATGTGGAAATGCATGAGTTTCACTGAAGCAGAGAACATCTTCTAGAAGTCATATTGAACTGTGAACCTTATCAGGAAATCCACTTAGGCAATTCTTCAGTGAATGAGCAACTACCTGGATAACCTAATTTGTACATTTTAAGCTCCCAGTTCTTTCTTACTTTTCATAAGGTACCAGGTGCCATGGGGTCATCTCACATGGTCATGTGGTCATGAGGATCTCTCAAACTCCACACCCTTTCATTGAGCAATAGATGTTATGTTCTATTTTTTAATGAAAGATGTGGCCATCATTTTAAAGGCTTCTATGGAGATGCTTAGAATGAAGTTTAGTATTTTCAAAACAACCTGAATTACTATGAAAACAGGACATTTTATAAAGGTAAAAGAGACCACCTGGTTTGTTTTCTTAGGAGGAATAGGACAGAATGTTTTGAATGTCATGTGAAATGGTAAGCAATCTTAAGAGAAAACTGGCACCACTCTAATTATTTGAAAGTGATCTGACATTTCAATGTTATTTTTATTTTTCTGATGGGAAAATAGAGGGTAAGGAGAATCGAAAGAAGGAGGTATGGAGTTTTAGCTTAAGTTTTGTTTGTTGTTTTTGCTTTTTTGTAGTGCTTCTTAAAATGTCAGATAGTCTGGACAAAGAGCTTGAACTCAGGCTTCAGTGGTCATGCCCCAGCCTAGCTGTGCTCTAATCAGATGCAGGACATGAGTAAGTCTTGTTGCCTTAGCCTCACTGTCCTCATTTGCTGAAGGAGAGGATCAGTCTAGAATCAAGGATGCTGCCTCCAGCACTATCCATGATTGCTTGAAATAAAACAGTAGGCCAGCCCCACCCCTTATTGTCTTCAAAGAAATAATCAATCCAAGGCTCTTCTTTGGAAACTGGCATAAGTGGTCCTAATTGATTGGGAGTACCCAGAGCCAAGCCTCTTGCCAGAGGTCATGTGTCTCATCTCCCAAAACTCTGGTGCACTTTGTGGAGTCAGAAAAGTAAACTTGGCTTCTTTGATACCATGGTCTTTGTGGATGAGTTGTTTGCATGATCTTAAAAACAGGTCATGCTATGGCTTTTCACAACCTGTAGAGAATTAGGAGACACATATCCAAATGCAAATGGGGTTTTTTGTTTGGAACCTCCCTTAGATGACAGTAAACTACTCTGTGTGTGTGTGTGGGTGTGTGTGTGTGTGTGTGTGTGTGTGTGTGGGTGTGTGTGTGCGTGTGTGGGTGTGTGTGCACGTGTTTGCCTATATTGGTAGGGGGGTTGACAAAATATATAGGTCTTCAAACTATGTTAATAGAGGAGCAATATTAGTTGTAGGTATTGAAGCTATTTCATGCAGAGAGAAAACCAGGCAGAGACACAGCAAGGGTCTTTGGCTATGGGACCAGCTTTCTTATAGCTGACGGTTGGTATATGTGAACATCTCTTCAGGAGGCAAAGCAAGCAGCAGTGAGGCAGGCAGAGAGCCCACTTTGGATTCCATTAAAGCATCTTCTCCCCAGAGCTCCCCAGATGTTCAGTGTACTGCCTTGAAGTCACCAGAGGCATCAAACTCAGCCTGGGGTTTTCAGCATTAAAGGGTGAATCTACATTTTAAAGACACGGTCTTGGCACAATAGAATGAAATCCAGAAGGTGAGGGGAAAGAATCCAAACTGAGAGATCTGACCCTGGCAGCTGGCACCACTTGCTGATTATTAGCTGAAAAGGCAAAAGGTGAAAGCTGATCACCTGGGACAGACAGAATCTTTGGACTAAAGGCAACATGGCCAGCCAAGAGCCAGAAATCAAGAAAATACCATGAAAAAGTGTCCACAGTCAAGGCAAATGGCTTATTGGTGATGCCATCTCAGCTCATACCATTTATTCCTAGGAGCAAGCAATAGTGTTTAGCGTATTTCCTCAACCACCTTATAATGTTTCACTCTTTTTATAATTTCTTGAATAGTACTAATTAGAGAGAAGGCGTTCCAAAAAAAAAAAAAAAATTAAGCCATGCTTTCTATCAGTTAATTTTCTATAGCCAGTAGACTTCTGTGACTGGCTTGTTCTCTCACTCAAAGTATGGTAAGATTCTTGGATCAACAGCCATAATGAATGTGTATTTGATGATTATCGAGCATTGACTGCACTTGCATTAAATAAAATATGTCATCCTGTAGCTATGCTTGAGGTGACCCCCCTTAGCTTTTATAATTTAATCTCAATTGATATTTTCTCAAGAAACCTTTTCAAGGCAGGCCAGGTGCCTTGTTCTTCTGGTTTTCTCTTTTTTTCTCCCTTGTAACATTTGCCCTAAGTGTGTATATATATGTATTCACCTGCTCAGGTTGCTATAAGAAAATATCACAGACTAAGTGTCTTCAACAACAGAAATGTATTTTCTCACAATTTTGGAAGCTACAAATCCAGGATCCAGATGTTGGCAGGATTGATTTCTTCTGTGGGCCTCTCTCTTTGCTTGCAGATGGTCGTCTTTTTTCTGTCTTCACGTGGTCTTTTCTCTGTGCATGTCTCTGTTCAAATAGCTTCTGCTCATAAGGACAAGTAGCTTCTGATCATAAGGACACCAAATATATGGAAACGTATTTTACCACAGTTACCTTTTTAAAGGTCTTTTCTGCAAATACAAATGTGTTTTTAGGTACTAGGTATTGGGACTTTAACCTATGCATTTTGCAGGGACATGATTCAGCTCATGCAATGTATATTAGTATGTCTATAATTAATGGCCTTTTCATTACTAGAAATGTGAGCATCCATGGAAACAAGAATATTATTTTCCCAAGCCTTGGTCCAACACCATGCTTACCACATGTCTTCCATAGCTATTTGCCACACGCATGAATAAACTAGTGGAGTTGGTCTTTAAAACATTTCCAAAGGATAGAATTTTAACAGGGAAAAAAGAGTTAGTGATTTTTAACAAACATTCCTGTTACAACAATTATATGCTGCATAATGTGTCAAACCTAGGAATGAGTTGTTATACTCAGGGGAAGTACTAATTAGATAAAGGGCAGAGGAGGTCTCAGAGGTAGGGAGATGGCCTGGAAAGCTGAATCGTGCAGGTTGGAAGTGCCCATCCTGTGGAATGCTGGCAACCAGAGGCTTATAGGCTACAGGCCTGCAATTAACAGAGCTGCTTTCCAAATATTGCCCTTTTTCATAGAAGGCATTTGTAGCTAGCCACCACCTGCACACCAAGTAAACATGATGAGGCCATAAGCTTCATCCTCTGCTTCAATTAAGTTGTCATTAATGCCTCAGTATTTGAGCTAAGATAATGTTGATGAGAAAATCTCATTAGCAAGGGCAAATAAGTGGATAGCCACAGGGCTGTGATTGTCACAACAAGCTGTCTGGCTGAGGACAGAGTTTGCATTTCAGAAGATAACAACATGATGAAGCATTTTATGTTATAGAAAACTGAGAAGTGCATTATGTGAACTTTAAGATACCAAGCAAAGGTTGGAAGTATTTACCAAAGTAGTAATTTCTTGAGCATCTTCAGCTTTTTAAGTTTGGATAATGGCAATCAAAACATTCTATTTCTTTTTTCTTTAATGTTTGCAATTAATCTAGTCCCAATACATTTATATGTAGAGTTCTCAAATCAAAAGTAAAAAATAATTATATATCAAGATTGTTAGGAATTCCAATTATTTTACAACTGCCACTATGTGTTTCTTCTTCTCTGACACAATTGGCACAGATCCAGGTTTGCTGTGTTTAATACAATTCACTTCGTTCATCGACGAGCTTCTTTCATAATGTACTATTCCTGAATTTGGCTGTAAATAGATTTTGGTAGATGTCGATGACGAGCTGTATGTTTTATATGAGGATGCTGCTGAAATTTTTCCTTCAATTTCTGGTTATAATCCTTGGCTGCTTTTTCTCTTGATGTAAGCACACCCAGTTTTTCAGAAGCATTAGCTTTTCATAGGCGAATGTTCATTTCATCAGATCCACACATAATATACTTGCTGTCAGATGTCCATTTTACACAGATAACATGTTGCATTTGCTTTGTGTGATACATCTCCCTGCTTCGACTTTTGTCTACAGGAAAGATTCGAATAGATTAATCAAACCTAGCAAACACAAACTCTTTCCCAGTGGGAGAGTAATCCACATCAAGGACTGCAGATACATGATCTATATGGACCAATACAGGAATGTTCAGTGCACGCATATCAAAAGTATATAAATTATAATCTTCATTTGCCACTGTAAATATGAAAACTTCCACAGTGTTCCAACAGATTGTATTTGTTCTCATGTCTAAGGTAACCTTTTTCAAAGGAGTAGCTTGCCTTTGAATATATATAGTACTATATTCCTGTCAGATGCACAACTTCCCAAGAGAAATGTCTCAATTGGGTTAAATTTAACACTACTTATCCTGTCAAATCCCCAGATCATTGAACATATAGGATTAATTCTTTGTTCATCCCAAATGTCTACTTGCTGTCCACATGTGGCAAAAACAGCTTCTTTCCAGTGATGATCAATCCCAGTATACACTGTCTTTCCTAATATTGTATGTAATGGCTCTTCCTTTTCTCCATAGCCTGGCCCATCCATTTTCCATTGCTTCACAGTTTTGTCATCACCAACAGTGAAAAAAGAAGTCCTACAAAAGCAAGTACATATTCCTCGTACAAAGCCTTCATGTGCTTGTATTGTATGGATACAATTCCGTTGAGTCAGGTTCCAAATTCTAACCTCTCCATCACATGCCCCAGAAAGGACAGTAGCCAGATTCTTTGGATGCTTTGCCAAGCAATTGACTCCATCTTGGAGTGAAGCAAGGAATGTTTTTGCAAATACCCGTTCCAGTTTGGTAGCATGTAAAGCTCTTACATATTCTCATGGGACCTCAAAAGGATGTAAGGCAGGATCACAGTTTCTTGGAACTCTCTGTAAGTCCAAATTGGTTTCGCAGACATAATTGTCCGGATTCTGACGCAGCATCTTCACCTTCATTTTGCTTGCTCTTCCAGCCGAACTCCACGAGGGCTACCCTATCAAAATATTCTATTTCTTAACTCACTCTTTTTCTTTATCTCTCACTCAAAAGGCGCACTACAGGAGCTAGATTTTTTTTAAAATCATAGCACGTTTATCTTACTGTAAACCTGCTATCACCTCCCTTTTTCTTTTATATCTTTTACTTTGACATTCTCTCATATAATTTGCTTTGCTTGCATTGGCTTAAGGAAACTTTTGGAACATCTGTTCTGTACCGGGTACTGTGGCTGAACCTGGGAGTGAGGTACTGCCCTCCAGAAGCTTATAGGCATGGTCGGAAGAGACAGTAAAAGGCATTTATGAATGACAGGACGTGTGCTTGGGTCACTAGGGAAGCATGGGGAAGAGGCAACAGGAAAGGTGAGAAAGAAAAGACTTTCTCGAGGTGGTGATATCACAGCTTGGTTCTGAAGAATAAATAGAATTTGGCCAAATAAAGAAAGAAGGAAAGGCTGCTCTAATAAGAGAAGAGAAATAGAACAAAAACCAGAAGTGTAAGACTCTGGGGGCTTAGATGCCTGGGGCCCAGAGGACAAAGGATGAAGGAGCATTTTGGTCAGGGACCCCAGAGTTTGTACTATATCTTGGGGAGAATAGGAAAATAATTCTCTGGAGTTTATCTTAATGTTTAGCCTATGGATATTTGATGTCAGCATTCAAGCTTATGCTAAGGAAACCACACCTTCACCATCAACCACAAATGTACTGTGACTTCCTATCAGACCCAGGGAATGGCAAAGCCAGATAATTTCCCTTTATGCCTTGATCAAGGATTTTCAGGATCCAAGTTACCTTGAAATATGAGCCAGGCATTAATAACTAGGAAAGGTTTAACCTGTGATTTATGGCCAGTGCTCACAAGAGGGCCTGCTGCGGACACTTGGCAGTGGAGATTCAGGTGGTCTGATGCTCAATCCATCAATGAGCATTTGAAGAGGGCAGGATGCTGCCCTGCTGATGCTGGGGGTTCCCGAAACATGACTCAGACTCTGACTCCCAGGTACCTGTCATCCCACTGGGAAGAGGAGACTTACATGCATGGACTGTTAATTAATACCACAAGGCAGTAAATATTATGAACTAAATAAATGATCAGACAGCAGATGCTGCAGGAATTTAGAAAGAGAAATCACCGTGCACTAGTCTAGTCAAGGAAAGCCTGCTTCATTCATTTTCTGATTTATTAACTTATTCATTTATTCAATCAATCAATCATTCAGCACATTTTATATGCCCTGCTCTGTGCTAGGTGGCTGTGATAGGAAGTAATAAAACATATGTTCTCTGTCTGTACAGTTTAGGAGAGGATTTGCTGACATGAAAATTTGGCCTTGGAAGATTGGGGTATGGATTTCTATAGCAGGGAATGGTAAGGGTAGCATATAGATGGAGCAGAGGTTGGGCGTGGAAGCCCTAATTCACTAAGTGTCTTCACTTGAAGCATAATTAACACACTAGTCTAGGGGGAGTAGGGAATTCTTGTAAGGATTTTGGACTATAACCTGAAATGACAGAAGGAGACTTGGTTACAGAAAGAGTAGATTGTCCAGCTAAGCAGTGTGATTTTCGTTCTCTGAGCTCCATGACCCAATAGAGGGATATTTGTCATGAGGTCCATGATAACTTGGTCTTTATGGTAGTTGGAGCTAGCAAGATGTCCTCTATCAGAAAGAGAAAGGAGGTTGGGAAAAGAGGAGGGCGATCACAGAAATTTCCAGCTTCGGTGATAAGGAGTAAAACAAAAGTAAGAGAGGGAATTTGAAGGCATATTTGTATTCAATCTCCTACATGTAGAGAAAAGTTAATAGAAATTGATAATTGTTGGAAAAACAGTGTACAAGAGAAACATAACTCAGGCTCTAAATTGTAGCATAATGGTACTAGTAATGGTAATATACTCTTCTTCTATGTGATTGACATTTTCAGACTGCCTTATTCAATTATTCATATATTGCCTACTTTATTCTCACAAAAGTTGACTGTGAGAATAGTCAACAAAAGTTGACAGCTACCTTTGAATTGGTAAATAAGAACATGTATGAGAGGACATAGAAAGACAGCTGAATTGAGTTTCCTGGGGAAGATAAGGCCTAGAAACTTTCAAGTCAAGCCAATCAAATTTGTTTCTAATTTACAGGTGATGTAATAGGTTTAGAGAAATTTAGAAATATGTCTAAATTTCTTGAAATTGTAGGTGGTAGGGATTTTAGCAAGGAGTAGCAGATGAATAAAGCCATCAAGGAAATCATTAACACGTTATCTTCAGGGTTAGAAACAGAGCCTTTGGGGACTCTGCTCTGGCCTGGGCTGTCTTTTTGTTCTTGTGTGTAGCTATAATGTCCTAGGGTAGTCACGGCTAATGCTTAAGGGTCCTGAACAGTCACTCGATTACAAAGGTTCATTGACACCTTGAAACATTATGATTTTGCTTTTCATTTTGTCTTCAAAACATAAAAATAAGATGTTAAAATGTGGTGACATTTGTAGTGCAAAGATGTGTTAGAAATTTTACGGAGGAATTGGTGGGTTTAGAGAAAAAGACAGCCAGAGTACAAGAGTGTATCAAGGTCCTGCAACCTCAGAATTATTTCTTTAACTCAATGGCTCTGAGCCAAGGAAGGATTTCCATTCCCATCAAACCTTTACCTCACCTGTCCCCCATATTGTGAGAAAATGTGCTGTTGGTGATGGGGTTGTGCTGTTGGTGTTGGAAGGTTGTGGTGGTGATGATGGAAGGTTGTGATATTGGTGATGGAGGGATGTGATGTTGGTGATAAGGGGTTGTGGTGTTAGTAACGGAGGGTTGTGGTGTTGTTGATGGGGGCTTGCAGTGTTGGTGATAGAAAGTTGTGCTGTTGCTCATGTGGTTATTTATGGTGTTGGTGATGGGGTTTTGGTTTTGATGATGGTTTGTCACAGTGTTGGGTGATGGGGGTTGTGATGTCGACAGGAATTGTGGTGTTGGTGATGAGGGTTTTGGTGTTGTTGATGAAGGGTTGTAGTGTTGGTGATGGGGTTGTGGCATTAGTAATTGAAGATTGTGTTGTGGCTCATGGGGGGGCTATGGTTCTGATGATGGTTCATTGTGGTGTTGTTGATACAGGGTTGTAGTATTGGTGATGGAGGGTTGTGGTGTTGGTGATGGATGGTTATGGCATTGGTGAAGAGGGGTTGTGGTTTTATGATGGAGGGTTGTGGAGTTGGTGATGGAGGGTGGTGTTGGAGATGGAGGGTTGTGGTGTTGGCGAAGAGGGGTTGTGGTGTTGGTGATGGAGAGTTGTGGTGCTGGTAATGGAGGGTTGTGGTGTTGGTGAAGACTGGTTGTGGTTTTGGTGATGGTGGTTGTGGTGTTGGTGAAGAGAGGTTATGGTGTTGGTGAAGAGAGGTTGTGGTGTTGGTGATGGAAGGTTGTCATATTAGTGATGGAGGGTTGTGGTGTTGGTGATGGAGGTTGTGGTGTTGGTGATAGAGGGTCGTGGTGTTGTTGATAGAGTTTCATGGTGTTGGTGAGGAGGGGTTGTGGTGTTGGTGATGGAGGGTTGTCATATTAGTGATGGAGGGTTGTGGTGTTGGTGATGGAGGGTTGTGGTGTTGGTGATGGAGGTTGTGGTGTTGGTGATAGGGGGTTGTGGTGTTGGTGACGGAGGTTGTGGTGTTGGTGATGGAGGGTTGTGATGTTGGTGATGGAGGGTTGTGGTGTTGGTGATAGGGGGTTGTGGTGTTGGTGATGGAGGTTGTGGTGTTTGTGAAGAGGGGTTGTGGTGTTGGTGATGGAGGGTTGTGGTGTTCGTGATGGAGGGTCGTGGTGTTGGTGATGGAGGGTTGTGGTGCTGGTGATGGAGGGTCATGGTGTTGGTGACGGAGGGTTGTGGTGTTGGTGATGGAGGATCATGGTAGTAGTGATGGGCCTGTGGTGTTGTTCATGGACGGTTGTGTTGTTGCTCGTGGGATGTTGTGGTGTTTGTAATGGAGGGTTGTGGTTTTGATGATAGTTCATTGTGGTGTTGGTGATGGAAGGCTGTAGTATTAGTAATGGAGGATCATGTTATTTCTGAAGAGGTGCTGTGGTGTTGCTAATGGAGTGTAGTGGAGTTGGTAATGAACGGCTGTGGTGTGGTGATGAATGGTTGTGGTGGTGATGTGGGATTGTTATTAGCATCTAGTGAGCAGGGTGCTGCTGCACAGCTGACACAGGAGGTTTAACAAAGACAACTGCCTCCAACAAGTAATCAGTCAGTCCAGAATACCCAGGGCCAGTGCTGACAAAGCCCACTTTAACCTTAAGCCCTACCCTTATAAAACAAAAATGTAGGAACTCACAATATCTCTTAACCTCTCTGAGTCTCAGTTTCATCAAGTGTGAGCTAGAAAGGGCTGTGAAGATCTCATTACCAAAAGTATTTTAAAAGATATATTAGATGCTCTATAACTATTTTTTTATTTTATCTAGAAAGATAATTTCAAAGTAATAACAAGTGGCCAGAATTCTAATTTCTGACATAAGTAGACAACCTGAGAAACAAAAGTTGAATTTTAATTTTATTCTTTTCATAAGCGAGGTGATTCACAAAAGGATGGAACTAAAGCTTGAAGTTGGTACTGTTAAAAGCAAAGTCATTTGGTGGGAATGTAAACTAGTGTAGCCACTTTGGAAAAGGTCAGGAAGTTACTCAGGGGTTAAATATGGAATTACTCTGTGACTGAGCAATCAGTTCTACATGCACACCTAAGAGTATTGAAAACATATTCGTACAGAAATGTGTATGCAAATGTTCACAGCAGCATTATTCATAATGGTGCCCGAAGTGGAAACAATCCACATGTCCATCAACCATAAAAATGTACTGATTCAACCAAGCAAGGTGGTCACGCCTGTAATCCTAGCACTTTGGGAGGCTGAAGTAGGGGAACTCCTGAGGTCAGGAGTTCAAGGCCACCAGCTTGGCCAACATGAGGAAATCCTATCTCTAATAAAAAACAAAAATGTTAGCCAGGCGTGGTGGCAGACACCTGTGTTCCCCTCTACTCGGGAGGCTGAGTCAGGAGAATCACTTGAACCCAGGAAGCAGAGATTACGTGAGCTGAGACCACACTCCATTGCACTCCACTGCACTCCAGCCGGGGCAGCAGAGTGAGACTTCATCTCAAAATAAAAATGAAAAAAAGAAAGAAAGAAAACAAGTACTAATTTGTGCTATATGGATGAATCTTGAAAACATTATGTTAAGTGAAAAATGCCAGTCAGAAAATAGAGCATAATGTATAATTTTATTTATAACAAATGCCCAGAATAGGCAAATCCAAGGAGGCACAAAAGTAGGTTACTGGTTGACCAGGACTGGTGGTGCAGGGATAAGGGGGTTGGGGACAGTATGTCAAGGTTACAGAGTACATTTGGGGGATGATGAAATGTTTTAAAAATTGATTGTAGTGATTGTAAAACTCTGAATCTATCAAAAATCATTGGGTTTCACACGTTAGATGACACGTATGATATGTGAATTTTATCTCAATAAATCTGTTACCAAAAAAAATAATAAAAATAAAAGCAAAGTAGAATTCAGTAGCAGAACATAAAACTTTACAGAGCTTTTTGGTCATCAAAGTGATGGCAGGAGCACGGCAGGGCTGGCTGGAGTTGCCAGCGTGATGAGCAAAAGGAGCTCAGCCCCAGTATCCACACTTCCCTTTGAATGCTGGCTCTGCCTCTGAGCAGCCATGGGGTCCTGCACAGCCTCTCCACTTTTCTCTGTTACATCTATTACATGGGGACAATCAACTTGACCTCCAGGACTTTGTAAGAATTAGGAATTATATTATTTAAAGTGCTTGGCACCATTGTAGGCATTTTTTACTGGTAGTATGATGTATTATTAGCTATTTTTACAATTGGGCTGTTTCAAAGGTTCATTTGCAAGTTCAGTTGCAAAGATGAAAACTGTCATTCTTTTTTTCTCTATGGAGAAAATCTTCCAAGTCTTTATTTGATTCCTAGGGAAGCACAGGACAGTCTATTTAACTCTCTCTTTGTAAGGAACCCTTTATACTGATGCCCTAGGCTAAATTCCAGCACCTGAGAGAAGCCATGAGAACAAAAGTGAAAAGGACAGAAAAGTTTTGTCTTCTATTTCAGCTTAAACAGTCTGTCAGTTTTTTTAAGATGATAAAAAATGAATGCTAAAAAACATTGAAAATTCCAGTATAACATAAAAGAAAAACAAAAAACAAAAATAATCTGTGATTCTGTCATTCTTTGTTGTTGCAGTGATTATCTTGGTGTTAGCTTTTAACAAGATGGGAATCATGCAGCATGTACTATTTATTTAGAGCTTTCCTCTTATCAGGGTATCAGTAGCATTCTTGAACGTTATTATTTTTACTGACTACATTATATACCATATTAGGAATAAACTGTATTTGCTTTAGCTAGCCTGCTGCTATTGGAAAATGAGTAGAAGAGAAATTTTGCTATTGTAAATAATGGTGTCATGAACTATCTTCACTGTAAATCTTGGTTACAGTTCTTTTACTATTTTAGAAATAATTCTTCAGAATGAAATTCACAGGAAATGAGGTATGACATTCTTGGGATTTTTTATACTTATTGCTGTATTGCCTTCCAAAAGAATATACAAATTTAGGCTGCTGCAAACAACGTATAAAATTGACTGTTTCCAGAGATATAGACCAATGGAACAGAACAGAGATCCTAGAGGCAACGCTACACATCTACAACCATCTGGTCTTTGACAAACCTGACAAAAACAAGCAATGGGGAAAAGATTCTCTGTTTAATTAATGGTGTTGGGAAAACTGGCTAGCCATGTGCAGAAAACAGAAACTGGACCCCTACCTGACACCTTACACTAAAATTAACTCCAGATGGATTAAAGACTTAAACATAAGACCTAACACCATAAATACCCTCGAAGAAAACCCAGGCAAAACCATTCAGGACATAGATGTAGGCAAGGACTTCATGACCAAAACACCAAAAGCATTGGCAACAAAAGCCGAAATAGACAAATGGGACCTAATTAAACTCCAGAGCTTCTGTACAGCAAAACATACAATCATTAGAATGAACTGGCAACCAACCAAATGGGAAAAAATTTTTGCAATCTACCCATCTGACAAAGGGCTAATATCCAGAATCTACAAAGAGCTAAAGCAGCATTAAAAGAAAAAAACAAACAGACCCATCCAAAAGTGGGCAAAGGATATGAACAGACACTTTTCCAAAGAAGATATATATGAGGCCAACAAACATATGAAAAAATGCTCATCATCACTGGTCATTAGAGAAATGCAAATCAAACCATATTGAGATACCATCTCATGCCAGTTAGAACAGCGATCATTAAAAAATCTGGAGACAACAGATGCTGGAGAGGATGTGGAAAAATAGGAATAATTTTACATTGTTGATGGGAGTGTAAACTAGCTCAACCATTGTGGAAGACAGTGTGGTGCTTCCTTAAGGACCTAGAAATAAAAATTTCATTTGACCCAGTAATCCCATTACTGGGTATATATCCAAAGGATTATAAATCACTCTGTTATAAAGACACATGCACACATATGTTCATAGTTGCACTGTTTACAATAGCAAAGACCTGGAACCAACCCTAATGCCCATCGACGATAGACTAGACAAGGAAAATGTGGCACATATACACCATGGAATACTATGCAGCCATAAAAACGAATGAGTTCATGTCCTTTGTAGGGACATGAATGAATCTGAAAACCATCATTCTCAGCAAACTGACACAAGAACAGAAAATCAAACACTGCATGTTCTCACTCATAGGCGGGTGTTGAACAATGAGAACTCATGGACACAGGGAGGGAAGCATCACACACTAGGGTCTGTTGCGGGGGGGCCAAGGGAAG
>CAUYQU010043759.1:0-77463 GCA_963574635.1 Cheracebus regulus
CCCCTTCTCCACAGAGCCGGACCTTCCCGGGTTCGCTGTGCTTGCTGTGAGACTCTCAGTCTGCAGCGCTTCCAATTGCTGTTTTCCTTGTGGGGATGGGACCAGCCGAGCCCGTCCGTCCTGTACACTCCGCACCGGGAAGCACCGCGCTGGGGCGCCGGCAAAACAGCCGCGCCGGCCAAACGAGTTGCGCTGGCGACCCGTGTGGCTCCTGTGCCGGGTATCTCCTGGTCTGTGGGCTACAAAAATTGGTCGGAAAGTGCTGCGTCCACTCGTTCTCTGCGCTTTCACTGGGAGCTACATTCCTGAGCTGTTGCTAATCGGCCATCTTGGATCTCTCCCAATGGCTATTATTAAAAAGACAAAGAATAGATGCTGGAGAGGAGGCAGAGAAAAGGGATCTCTTATACACTGTTGATAGGGATGTAAATTAGTATAGCCACTATGGAAAACAGTATTGAGAGTTCTCAAAAAACTAAAAAATAGAACTATCATATAATCCAGCAATCCCATTACTAGGTATTTATCCAAAGGAAAGGCTATCAGTGTATCAAAGGGATACCTGCATTCCCATGTTTATTTTACCTCTATTCACAGTAGCGAAAATACAGAATCAACCTAAGTGTCCATCAACATATAAATGGATGAGGAAAATGTGGTATATATACCCAATAAAATGTTATTTGGCTATAAAGAATACTCCCCTGTCATTTGCAGCAACATAGATAAAACTGAAGGTAATTACATTAGGTGAAATAAGTCAGGGACAAATAGATAAATATTCATATTCTTTCTTATATGTGGGAGCTAAAAATGTTGATCTCCTAGAGGTAAACAGTAGAATGATAGATACTAAAGGCTGGGAAAGTTTCCTGGGTTGGAAGTGGGAATAAAGAGAGCTTGCTTAATGGGTACAAACATAGAATTATATAGACAGAATAAATTCTAATGTTTGATAACAGAGTAGGGTGACTATAGTTAACAGCAATGTATTGTATATTTCAAAATAGCTATAAGAGAGACTTTGAAATATTCCCAACACATAGAAATAAATGCTTCAGGTAATGGACACCCCGAATACCATGACCTCATCATTACACAGCTTATGTACATAATATCACATATATCCCATAAAAATGTACAAATATTATGTATCAATAAAAAATAAAGAAGGAAATAAGCAGTATACAGATTGGGAAGAAGAACAAAAACTCTCTGTTTGCAGATGACTTGACTGGCTACACAGAAAATCCAAAGAATCAACATAAAACACCTGAAACTAATAAGCATATATAGCAAGGCTATAGGATACAAGATTAATATACAGTTAATCTTGTAGATTTAATTGTTTTCATCCATACCAGCAACAAATAATTACAATTGAAATTTAAAGTGATACAACTTAAAATAACACCCCCAAAATGAAATATTTAAGTATAAATCTAACAAATTTTGAGCAAGATGTATATGCAGAAAAATTCTGATGAATGAGATTGAAGAATATCTAAATGAATGAAGAGATATTCCATATTTATGAATTAAAAGATTTAATGTTAAGATTTTTATTCTTCCCAACTTGATCTATGATTTAACATAATCCCAAACCTAATCGCAGCAAGTCACTTTGTAGATACTGACAAACTGATCCTGAAGTTTTTGTCAAAAGGCAACAGACCTTGAACAGCCAAGACAATTCTGAAGAAAAAGAACAGAGTTAGAGATCTAACATTGCTTGATTTTAGGACTTAGTATAAATTTCAGTGATCAGAATAGTGTGATGTTGGTGAAAGAATAGACATATAGTTCAATTAAACATAATAGGGAATCCAGAAATAGATCCAGAAAATATTGTTAATTGATTAGACAAAGTTGCAAGGGAGCAAAAGCAATGCAATGTAGAAAGAGTAGTTTTTTCAATAAATGTTGATTGACTACTGGACATTCACATGCAAAAAATGAATCTTTGCTCTTTTATAAAATGTTTCTGAGTTTTCAAAAATTCAAAATAGATCACAGATCTAAAAATAAAATACAAAACTATAAAACTTCTGGAAAAAAAGAATTCGAAACCTGATGGCAATGAGCTTGTAGCTATATCATCAAAGGCATAATTTATGAAAAATATAATTAATAAGCCTTAATGTCATCAAGATAGACTAACTTTGGAGGTTAAAGTGTTTTCAGGCATTTCAGATTTTTCTTTTGAGAACATTTTACCAATAATATTGTATCTTGATAGAGTTCATCTTCCAGCATTTAACAATTTGCCAGGATGTACCTCAAATCTCTTCTTCCACATCAGCAGCTTATCCAGGAAAACGTGTAATTTTTCCATAGCAATCATGTTATTTAGGATCTTTCATTGAAAGACTTAATTATTTCATGTTTTAAAATATGTGCAAGCAGAATTCACTCTGTCATAAAATAATTTCTTTCACAGTCTTTGCTATAGTCTGAATGTCAGTGTCTCCCCCAAATTTCTATGTTGAAAAATATACCCTAAAAGCAATGGTTTTGAAAGGTGGGACCTGTAGAAGGTGATTAGGTCATGAGGACTCTGCTTTCATGAATAGGATTAATATTCTTAAGAAGGAAGATTGAGGGAGCCTGTTTGCCTTTCTGCTATAAGAGGACACAGCTAAAAGATGCTAACTTTGAAGCAAGCAATGAGCCCTCACAAGACACTAAATCTGCTAGTACCTGGATCTTGGACTCCCTAGCCTCCAGAACTGTGAGCAATAAATTCATGCAGCTTATAAATTACCCAATCTAAGGTATTTTGTTACAGTAGCTCAAACAAACAAAGATAAAAATTGGTAATGAGAGTGGGGCTGCTTTAACAAATACCCGAAAATGTGGAAGCAGCTTTGGAATTGGGTGATGGATAGCAGCTAGAAGGGCTTTGGAGTGCATTGCCATTAATGGGCCATAAAAGGTGATTCTTGTGAGAACCCAAAAAGAAGAAAAGAGATGTAGGGAAGCCTCAGCCTTCTAGTGATTACCTAAGTGGTAGCCATTAGAATGTTCATAGAAATACAAACAGTAAAGGCCATTCTTATGAGGTTTCAGACACAAATGAGGAATATGTCATTGAAAACTGAAGGAAAGGAAATCCTTGTTATAAAGTGGTAATTTGGCTGATCTGTGTCCATGTCCTAGGATTCTAGTGCTTTGCAGAAGGTACAACTTGTGAGTAATGAAATAAGATATCCTGTGAAAGAAATATCTAAGCAAAGTGTTGAAGGTGAGGTATATCCTTTCTTAACTGTTTATAGTAAAAAGTAGGAAGAGAGAAATGAGTTAAAGATAGAATTTATAATCAAAATGGAAGTAGAACTTAAAGATTTGGAAAATTCTAAGCATGGCTGTAAGAATGAAAAAGCAAGTTTTGGAGAGAACACCAATGTTGTGGCCAAGTGACTGTTAAATAAGAACATTAGCATGGCTAGAAGCCAGGTGCTATTCATTAAGACAATGGAAGAATGATTATCAAAGGGCTGCCCCACCTATCATAGGCCCAGAATGTCAGATGCTTGAGGAGAGAACAATTTTAACGCTCCACTAACTTCATTCATGTGCACATTCATTCATGTGCACATTCACTCATGTGCAGTGGTCCTTGATCATCCCAGCTATGGCTTAACTAGGCCCAGGTGTGACTTTGGCGGCCCCTCCAGAAGGCACAGGTGGTAAAATGTGGCAGTGTCTGCACAGAGCCACCTCCGCAGGTGCACAGAGTGCATGAACTGTGTGGCCATGGCTATCTTCAGCTAGATTTCAAAAGATGCTCTAGAGAGCCTCTATATCCAAGCAGAGAATTGCCACAAAGGTGGGGCCACTGCAGAGAGCCCCCATGAAGACAATGCCCAGCAGAGCCATGGGGCAGGGTCATTGCAGAGAGCATCACAACACTTAGTGTTATTGTGGGAGTAGGGTCTGAAACTCCAGAATGGGAGAGCTGTAGGCAAGTGATTTCAATGTATGAGAGGTACTGTGTGGGATGCACCCAGCCAAGCCTTGGCGGTAGGGCTGCCTGCATCCTCTCAGGCCCCACCCCCAAGGCTTGGTTGTGCCCCAGTATGTATAGAAGGCAGGACATCAAGTCAAAGGATTTATTCTCAGGCTTTAAGATTTAATGGTATTAGCCCTGTTGGGTTTTGGACTTTGAATCAATTACCCTTTTCTTCCTTTCTATTTCTCTCTTTTGGAATGAGAATGTCAATCTTATGCCTACCCCAAGGTTGTATTTTGGAAGGATATAACTTGTTTGATTTCATAGGCTCACAGCTGGAGGGAAATTTGCCTAAGGATGAATCATACATTTGAGTCTCAACAATTTCTGATCTTGATGACATTTAGATGAGACTCTGAACTTCAGGCTTTTGAGTTGGTGCTGGAACAAGTTAAGATTTTGGAGGCTATTAGAATGGAATCAATGCATTTTGCATGTGAGAAGAACATTAATTTGGGGGGATCAGGGTGAAATGCTATGATCTGAATGAAGATTTTACCTCCAAAATTCATATGTTGAAACCTAACCCCCAGTGCAACAGATACTGAGAGATGAGGCCTTTAGAAGGCAAACTAGGGGCCTTTGGGAAGTGGAGAGCTCATAAATTAGATTAATGCTCTTATAAAGAGGGCTTGAGGGAGCCCTCATATGTTTGTCCTACTGCCGTATGAGGACACAGCTAGGAAGTGCTGACTTTGAAGCAAAGACTTGATACTCACCAGACACCAAATCTGCTGATTTTATCTTAACTTATCTTGAACTTGAAATTCTCTGGTTTCATCTTGAACTACAGCATCCAGAAACGTAACCAACAAATTTATGCTGTTTATAAATTATTGAGTCTAAGGTATTTTGTTATAGCAGCTCAAACTGGATAAAGACAGTGTTCAAAAAGTATATTTTGTTATTGTTTTATCATAAAATGTACAACTTGTGCCTCAACAAGCATAGCAAGATTTATCCTCTTCAAAGCCAGAAAATTTCTCTTTGGTAGTGATCATATTCTGTGCCCATTCCTTGACAAAAATTTTTAAATGTAATGATTCCCATACCTTTTTCTGATAAAGTTGGTGAGTTTTAGAGCTGTGGACAAAACTTATTTTAAGACTGTAAGAAGAGTTTTGTTGCAAGTACAGTACACGGGTGTGTTAAATGATGATGTAAAGCACTTTCTTTTCCCTGAAAGTGGTAAAAACTAGAGACATTATCAAACATTATGGGAGCTCCATCCGAGCTAAGAATATAAACCTTACTTCCTGATAGAACTACTTTGGCCAAAATATGATGTGCTAAGTTTATTAATTGCAATAATTTCTAAGTAATAAGGAGTGAAAACAATATTTTTAGATATCTGTAATTGCCATTTGATATAAAAAATCTCTAATTTCTATTGGTAGCCAAACCAGGGATACTGCTATTGCTACTGTAGTTTGTTTCCTATATTCATCACTGAAGGAAAGTATAAATATCAATTAGATGTTAATGAAAACAAAAGGTAATATTTTTCCTTTCAGATTCATAGATTTGCCCTGAATCTGTGGATCTCTTGGGGGACCCATGGGTGCTGCTGGTCTACTCAGTAAATGATGATAGAAAACTGGTTAACAATCTAAAATAAATAATTATTAAGTAACATCAAAATTTTAAAAGGTTCTAGAAGGGTCAAAAGTATCAATATTTTTAAAATTGCAAAATAAATAGAAAAACATATTGAAATATATTTAAATTTTGGAATGGGACAGAGCTTTTCTGAGCTTGTTATATAGCATAGAGACCATCAAGAAACTGAAAAAAATGTGTGATCATAAAATAAGCTTTTCAAAGAAGAGATACAAAAGGCCAATAATATTAGCAGCTCAAATGCTCCAATAATAATTTTAAAAAACACAAAAATTAAAACAGCAATTATATTATAGTTTTGTCCACTGAATTGGTAAAAATGAATCACACTGATAATATCCAGCATTTTTTTTTATCGAAAATTTCTGTCTTTAAAAAAAATTTTTATTGTAAGTTCTTGATACATGTGCAGAACATGCAGGTTTTTTACATAGGTAAACACATGCCATGGTGGTTTGCTGCACCTATCAACCCATCAACTAGATATTAAGCCCTACATACATTAGCTATTTATCCAGATGCTCTCCCTCCCTCCGACCCCTCGACAGGCCCCAGTGTGTGTTGTTCCCCTCCCTGTGCCCATGTGTTCTTATTTTTCAGCTCCCACTTACAAGTGAGAACATGCAGTGTTTGGTTTTCTGTTCCTGTGTTAGTTTGCTGAGGATAATGGCTTCCAGCTCCATCTATGTGCCTGCAAAGGACATGATCTCATTCCTTTTTATGGCTGCAATAATATCCAGCATTTTTTGAAGGTATAATAAATTTGCCACTTTCTCATACTATTGTTAGGGTTGAAAATTTTTATGATCTCTTGAGAATGAGAGGACTAAAAAAAAGGTATCATCAATTTCAAATGTGGATACTTTTTGAACCAATTAAATGCCATATTAAGAACCCAGTGGCCTACCAGGGGCAGGTCAGTGGGAAGATCTGCCCAGGATATAGGCCACTATATTGCCTAATCAAGAAGTTTGTAGAGAGTTAAAAAAAAAAAAAGATTAAAACCAACCAAAAGTTATTATTCTTTGTATTATCACTATGAGCCAGCAATTCTAAGCAATTTCAGTAATAAAACACTTCTTCCAGTTAGGGCTGACTGCTCCATTGCCACTCGCTCAACCCACCCCTTGATTGCTATTTTAAGATTTAATCCTACAGAATTACTAGCTCAATGCAGCATTATTTATAATAATAAAATAGGCACCTGGCTGGGCACAGTTGCTCATGCCTTGTAATGCCAGCACTTTGGGAGGCTGAGGCGGGCAGGTCACTTGAAGTCAGGAGTTCAAGACCCACCTGGCCAATATGGTGAAACCCCATCTCTACTATATTTTTAGCTGGGTGTAGCAGTGCATGTTTTGGCGGAGATGCCTCAAGGGTAGTTACAGGCTTGCCTTGACAAAGTACTGGTGGCCTCTTCTCCAAGAATTACAACCACCCCCACCACACCCTACAGCCTTGGTTGTTAAACCTAACCAGTTAATAGAATGAGGAGCTGGAATAAATAGAGGGAAACCATTCTCTATCTAATCCTGCTTTTATACTATGGCCCATGTAACAAGAACTCAGCCTCTCAGAGCAATTTCAGTAAGGAAAGTTTCCTCTTCTTTCCCCTGGAGCATTGAAGAGATGTAGGTGATGATCAGTGCTCCTTCAGGTTCATCACAATGCATTTGCACTTTCTTACTAAGGCTTACTGCCAACATAATGCTGTCCATTACATCACTCTAGCTCTTGAACTCCAAGACCTCCTGTGTCAGGGTCAAGAGCAAGGCTGTAGAGTTGCAGGGGATTCTAAGACCTACAGTGAGTACACTACAGACATTCCACTGGTTTTGACATAATAATGCAAACACCAACCAGAGAGAACCTGTCTAGATTACTTATATTTATTTTACTATAATAAATACCAAATACATATGCACATACAGTCATACATTTCATAATTACATTTTGGTCAATAACTGACTGTATATACCATGATGGTCCCATAAGATTATAATGGAGCTGAAAAATTCTTATTGCCTAGTGATGTCATATCCATCATAGCATTGTAGTGCAATGCATTATTCATGTGTTTGTGGTTAGCTGGTGTAAACAAACCTACTGCACTGTCAGTTGTCTAAAAGTATAACACAAGCAATTATGTAGAGTAGATATTTCTAGTGATAACAAATTACTGTGTTACTGGTTTATGTATTTACTACAAGATACTTTTTGTCATTATTTTAGAATGTACTCCTTCTACTTATAGAAAAAAAAGTTAACTGTAAAACAGCTTCAGGCAGATCCTTCAGGAGGTATTCAGAAGAAAGCATGGTAATCATAGGAGATGACGGCTTCGTGCATGTTATTGCTTCTAATGACTTTCCAGAGGGACAAGACGTGGAAGTAGAAGACAATGCTATCAATGCTCCTGATCCTGTGTAGGCCTAGGATAATGTGTGTGTTTATGGCTTAGTTGTTAACCAAAAGTTTAAAAGTAAAAAGAAAATGAAAAATTTTAAAAAGGAAGAAGCTAAGCTGTCAGAAGAAAAAAAGTAAAAAAGATCAGAGGACAACTAAAGGCAATTTAGACCCCCCCAAAAAATACGAAGGCTCAACAAAGTGAAAACTGGTTCTTTGAAAAGATAAAGTTGATAGATCACTAGCTATATTAATCCAGAAAAAACAAGACTCAAATGAGTACAATTGAATGAAAAAGGAGACATTACAACTGATTACATAGAAATGCAAAAGATCATCAGAGGTGACTATGAGCATCTCTATGCACATGAACTAGAAAACCTATAGGAAATAGATAAATTCCTGGAAACATACAA
This sequence comes from Cheracebus regulus, assembly GCA_963574635.1. Lineage (NCBI taxonomy): Eukaryota > Metazoa > Chordata > Mammalia > Primates > Pitheciidae > Cheracebus > Cheracebus regulus. The sequence goes on from CAUYQU010043759.1 coordinate 8,455, forward strand.
CCTCCCAAGACGAAACCAGGAAGAAATAGAAATCTTAATCAGAGCAATAATGAGTACTGAGTTCGAATCAGTAATAATAATTACAAAAAGAACCAGTCAGATTCACAGCTGAATTCTGATAGATGTAAAAAGAAGAACTGGTTATAAAAACTCAAGAAGGGAATCCTCCATAACTTGTTCTGCAAAGCCGGTATAACCTATAACCCAGACACCAAAGCCAGCCAAGCAAACAACAGCAACAACAGAAACTACAGGCCAATATCCCTGATGAATATAGATTCAAAAATGCACAACAAAATACTAGCAAAACAAATCCAAAAGCACATTGAAAAGATAATTCACCACAATAAAGTGGATTTTATTCCAGGGATATAAGCATGGCTCAACATTTGCAAATCAATAAATGTTATTCACCACATAAACACAATTTAAAACAAAAACCATACAGTCATCTCAATACATGCAGACAAAGCATGGATAAAATTTAGCACCTCTTCATGTTAAAAACCCTCAGAAAACCAAGCATCACAGGGGCATACCTCAAAATAATAAAAGCCATATATGACAAACCCACAGACAACATAATAGTGAATAGGGAAAAGTTGAAAGCATTCCCCTTAAGAACTGGAACAAGTCAAAGATGCCCACTTTAATCATTCCTATTCAACATCATACTGGCAGTCCTAAATAGAGCAATCAGACAAGAGAAATAAATAAAAGAACTCCAAACTGGAAGAGAGGAAGTCAAATTATCTGTTTGCTGATGATGTAATCTTATACCTAAAAAATCCTAAAGACTCTTCCAAAGACTCCTAGATTTAATAAATGACTCAGTAAAGTTTCAGGATACAAAATCAACATATAAAAACCAGTAGCATTTCTATTCACTAATAAAGATCAAGCCAAAAACCAAATCACAAACTCAATACCATTTACAATAGTAACCAAAAAAAAAACAAACCTCAAAACACCTAGGAATACATTTAACCAAGGTGATTAAAAATGTCTATGAGGAGAGCTAAAAAATACTGACGGAAGAAATTGTAGATTCTTCCATCAGTATTCTTTCCACAAACAAATGGAAAAACATTCCATGCTTATAGATTGGAAGAATAAATATTGTTAAAATGACCATAGTGCCCAAAGAAATTTACAGATTCAAAGCAATTCCTATCAAATTATCAACAACGTTTTCTACCTAATTAGAAAAAACAATCCTAAAATTCATATGGAAACAAAAAACAGCCTGACTAAACAAAGCAATCCTTAGCACAAAGAACAAAGCGGGAGGTATCGCATTATCTGACTTCAAATTACACTACAAGACTATAGTAACCAAAATAGCTCAGTATTGGTACAATCATAGACACCTAGATCAGTGGAATAGAATAGAGAACCCAGAAATAAAGCCACATATCTAAAACCAACTGAGCTTTGCCAAGGTCATCAAAAATAGACAATTGAGGAAAGGACACTCTATTCAATAAATGGTGCAGGGAAAATTGGATAGCCATAAGCAGAAAAATAAAACTGGACCCCTATCTCTCACCATATACAAAAGTTAACTTGAGATGGATTAAAAACTAAAAATATAGGACCCGAACTATAAAAATCCCAAAAACCTAGGAAAAACTTCTGGACATTGACGTAGACTAAGAATTTATGACTAAGCCCTCAAAAGCAAACGCAACAAAAACAAAAATAGACAAATGAGACTTAAACTAAAAGCAAAAGAAATAATCAAGAGAGTAAACAAACAACCTACAGAATGGGAGAAATATTTGCAAACTATGCATCTGATAAAGGACTAGTAGCCAGAATCTGCAAGCAACTAAATCAACTCCACAAGAAAACAAGCCTATTAAAAAGTGGCCGAATAATACACTGGTAATACTGTGGGTTTTTATACTAATCTTATACTCCAGATGGGAATGGGGGAGGTGATTCCTGGGCTTGATTTTCTTTAAGGACATGGGAATATGGCTTCTTTTTTATGGCAATGGGCTCTTTTGGAAGACAGTGAGTTGATTAGCAGGGAAAATCCTTAGGGAGTTGTAGACAGATTAGGGTGTACTGGCTGAACTGTGGAAAACATGTAATTCTTTGTTCCTCAGTAAGTGAGATGAGCATCTAATGAGTAGCACACCTTTACTAAATAGTGGTATAAAGGGATTTTTAGTTAGTTGATTACCAGGGAGATTTAGCATAAAGATTGGTCTGAATTCAGTAAATCAAGTCAGCTTAGATCATTCACCTTAACTTTTACTTTAACAGACATTTCCACTAATTTTCATTAACAGTATTCTATAAAATCTGGTTTAAAGTGGAATCGATGTCTTTTCCATCTTGTGACTTAACTTTCTTTGACTATGATGCATGTGAGTGTTTTCATTTCATCTATTCCTTTAACTATGGTGTTCCTTTCACCATGGCATTCACAAGATCAAATGAATGACTGACCAGAATGAAAACTGTCCAGGTTATTCAAATAAACACTGTGAAGCAGAATATACAAATGGATGAATTAATAAGTAAAACAGAACATACAAAATTCTACAGTATTCAATGGGAAAGGACTAGAAATACAGGCTTTCAAGAGTTGGCATCTTTTAGCTATATTTGCAAATACAATAGAATTTAGACAACTGAGAGAACAGCAAAGTTGACTAAATTATGCATTTCTTGTCCTCACCATGTTGTGATAATTTTTGGATTGATGCAATGATGATTTTGTCCTTCCATATTTATGTATAAAACACTTTTAAAAAGTGTTTCTAAGCCTAAAATCTATTTGGTTTGAAATCAAGTGGTTGGAATACTGTTTTGATTTTTATTTGAAGGATGTTTGTGACTGAAAGTTTCACTGAGGAAGTTTTCAATCAATGTGATCAGTTTGATACTATAATTAGCATAGTACCTAATACTTTCAGGTGCTCTGTTTTGAAGACCAGCGCTCAAGATGGATTTTGTTTTTGAACAGTCTCGCAATAGATTTGATGATGTTTGTTGATTTGAGGTCTGCTTTTTTTTCTAATAGATTTAAGAATTTTAATGTTAAATTAGAATTGCAAGATTTGTATGGAACAAAGCCTAGAAAAAGGAAAACTTTAAATAGTCATCTAAATTAATCATAACATGATAAAGGAGGGAATGTTTTGATGCCATAATTTCTCCCTTCAGTTGGTGGGACTTAAATCGATATGTATTTCTGTACCACAATTTAAGCTTCAATAAAAGTTTAAGTGTCTGGTGAAATTCAGAAAGTTTTCTGTTGTTCTGTTTTTTAAAATAGTATAAGTGAACAAACAATATACATCTGAAGTTTAAAATCAATATAAGAATGTGCATTTGTGAGTCTGAAGTTAGAGAAGTCAAAAGTTTAAAGGTGTTAGGTTTCAACCTTTTTATAGATTAGGCTCTTAACATATTGGTTGGATGATCAAACTGTAAGCTTCCTTATTTTATTCATGGTTATTTCCATTAAACTAGAACAAATTTATAAGCTTGAAAAAAATAAAAAAATAAAAAGTAGGCAAAGGAGGACACAAACAGGCATTTTTCAAAAGAAGACAGACAAATAGCCAACAAACATGAAAAAATGCTCAATATCACTAATCATCAGGGATGTGCCAATGAAAACCACAATGAAATTCACAAAGTTAGAATGGCTATTATTAAAAAGTAAAAAAAAAAAACCAAACAGATTTCCATGTTTCTAGGGGGCCTAGAAATATTAACAAGAACAAAACAAAAACAAAACAACAGATGTTGGTGAGGATGTGGAGAAAAAAATAATCCTTATATTCTGTTGGTATGAATGTAAGTTAGTACATTTATGGATGGAAAACAGTATGGAACTATCTCAAAGAACTAAAAAGAAAACTACCATTTGATCGAGAAATCTCACTACTGGGTGTCTACCCATAGTAAAATAAATCATTGTATGAAAAAGAAATCTGCACTTGTATGTTTAGCACCACACTATTCACAGTAGTAAAGTCATGGAATCAACCTAAGTGTCCATCAATGGATGACTGGATAAAGAAAATGTGAGTATTTCATGGTGTGTGTGTATATATACCTTCAGTGTGTGTATACCTGTGTGTTTTGTGTGTGTGTGTGTGTGTGTGTGTGTGTCTGTGTGTGTGTGTGTGTGTGTATTTCTTCAGTGGAAATAACTCAGAAACAGAAAGTCAAACCCCACATGTTCTCCCTTATATGTGGGAGCTAATAAATGTGTACACATGGACATAGGACATAGAGAGTGGAATAACAGACACTGGAAATCCCAAAAGGTGAGAGGGAGAGAAAGGAGTAAGGGAAGTGAAATTACCTATTGGGTACAACATGCACTATTTGGGTGATAGTTACATGGAAAGCCCAGACTTCACCACCATAAAATATATTCATGTGAAAAAAACTATACTTGTACTCCCTAAATCTATAAAAATAAAAAAATAGAAAAAAGCTTGTAGAATAAGGATATAAAAAGAAAAGATACTTTATCCAACTGTACAGTATCTCCGTGTTTTAAGCTATGTTACAATAGTCAAAAAGTTAAAAAAATTTAAAAATTTATGAAGCCAAAAAGTTATAGTAGGTTATTATTGAAAAAAGAAAAAAATTTTAAATAAATTTAGTGTAGCCTAAGTGTACTATGTTTATAATCTACAGTAGTGTATAATAATGGCCTAGGCCCTCATATTCACTCCTGGCTCATTCATTGACTCACCCAGAGCAACTTCAGGTCCTATAAACTTCACTTATGGTATGTCCCCTTTATAGGTGTACTATTTTTTATCTTTTTTTTTTTTTGAGATAGAGTCTCCCACTGTCACCCAGGCTGGAGTGAGATGGTGTGATCTTGTCTCACTACAATCTCTGCCTCCTGGGTTCAAGTGATTCTTCTGCCTCTTCCTCCTGATTAGCTGGGATTACAGGTGCCCACCACCATGCCTGACTAAGTTTTTGTATTTTTAGTAGAGATGGGGTTTCACTATGTCTCAAACTCCTGACCATGTGATCCACCTACCTCGGCCTCCCAAAGTGCTGGGATTACAGGCATAAGCCACGGCACCTGGCCTATCTTTTATCTTTTACACTGTTTTTACTGTAACTTTTCCATGTTTAGATACACAAATATTGACTATTGTGTTACAATTACCTACAATGTTCAGTACAGTAACATGCTCTACAGGTTTGTAGCCTAGGAGTAATAAACTATACCATACAGCATACGTGTGTATTAGGCTATACCATCTAGGTTTGTGTAAGTACATTCTATAATGTTCACACAACGACAAAATCGCCTGACACATTTTTCAGAATGTATCCCTGTCTTTAGGCAATAATATGTTTATACTTATTTTACCTTACATCTATTATACTATATTTTACTATTATTATAAAACATATAACTATGTAATACATGGTATAATATACTAATATTTAGTATTCTTATGTTATACTCCTCTATATTATATCATAATAAATATAAAATTTATAGAATACAATATACAATATTGTATTAGTCTGCTGGGGCTACCATATCAATATACCACAGGGTGGTTGGATAAAATGACAAAAATTAATTTTCTTCCAGTTCTGGATGTTGGAATTCTAAGAGCATGGTGCTGCCAGAGTTGTTGTCTGGTGAGACCCTTGTGCTTGGCTTGCAGATAGCTACCTTGTTGCTGTGTCCTCACATTTTTTCCTGTGTGGGTGTTCTTGGTGGTTCTTCCTTTTCTTAAAACACTAGTTTTATTTTATTAGGACCCCACCCTTATGAACTAATTTACTACTTCCTTAAAGGCCCTTTCTCCAAAGAGATCACATTGGGGGTCAGAGCCTCAATATATAGATTTGGGGGAGGGAAGGTGGACAATTTAGTCCATAACAAAATATTATAAGGATTAACTCTATATATGTATGGAATTCATGAACATTAAAAAATTCTACATAGACTGGGTGTGGTGACTCATCCCCATAATCCCAGCACTATGGGAGGCCGAGGTGGGCAGACCACTTGAGGTCAGGAGTTTGAGACCAGCCTGGCCGATATGGTGAAACCCCATCTCCGCTAAAAATACAAAAATTAGCCAGGCATTGTGGCAGGTGCTGTAATCCAGCTACTTGGGAGGCTGAGGAAGGAGAATCACTTGAACCTGAGAGATGGAGCTTGCAGTGAGCCAAGATCACACCACTGCACTCTGGCCTGGGTGATAGAATGAGACTTCATCTAAAAAAAAAAATTCCTACGTAAAACTAAACCATTTAAACTGCACTTTTATATTCATAATAAAAATAACGCACACATTTCTTTGGAGTAGGTATAGAACACCACCTTTTAACCTCTAGGTGGGTGTCTGTGATGGTTCATTTATCATCTCATAGGTAGGGATGCTTCTTCAAAGTGGTCCTTTAGGCTATCACTGTGGATTGGAATCACTGTGAGGGCTCTCATCACACTGAAGTCCAGGGTATTAGATCAGAGACTTGATTTTTCAGTGTTAGGGGAACAAAATACAGCAGGTCCCCTGAAGCAGTAGCAAGTGTCATGAAGCACTTAATCAGGATTTTTTTACTTAGTGAACCCTAATATGTTGCACTAGACAAGTATGTCTGCTACTTCTAGCCATCTAGTTGTAAATTTTACATATGTGCAAATAAGTCCAATCTGATATGTATCTTCTGATAAGAGCTATCACTGGACTGGAGACAACTTATGTATCAGTGTTGACAATGTCCTGAGAACAAACTGGGGCTCTAGTTCTATACTCAGTACTCATAAGCAATTACATAGACCTTTCCTTAAAAAGGTAGGCTTCTAGGCATATCTGCCTTGCTTTTATTCCTTTCCCAAGTTCTTGATGGGTGTGAGGCAGTTCATGTGCCTCCTTGAGGGGGCTATGTTAAGGTATCTACTCTGAGCACATCACATCCTCAGATCCAGAATTAGGGAGGAGGAAAGAAGTAGGATGGATAATTTTAACCTTTTAACTTAAGGCCCAAATTGCATTCTACAACTTATCTTGACCGTATTAAAGATGCATTTTAATCCACGTCTAACTACCTGTGTTCATTCTCAAGTAGGTACAAAAGAAGAGAGAGGTCATTCATTAGTGAACACTCTTCCAACCTCAACATTGGATTTTGGTAAGGTTTAGCATTTAGTAAGAAGACTTAAGCCCAGTTGTCACAACTGGGTATTATTTCAGACTTGGACTGACAGGGTAATTTGATGTGCCAATGTTGTGGTCCAAAAGCTAGCAAAATATCATTCCCCCTTAATCTTAAGAACTGCAGGCAGTGATGAAACTTAGGGTATTACTCAGGAGACTTCAAAGTAGAAATGAGCATGTATAGTCTTTACATCAACTTATGCCTGGAAGGTAGGATGTTGTATTATTTTATTAGATTTATTCTAACATCAGGCTGATATATGTGAGATTTAAGTAATGGTGAAACCTCTTAGAAATAAAAGAGGGAAAAATATTTGTTTTTTAAAAAGAATTTTATCTATAATAAATTTTTTAAGATGCTATCTCTAACTTCCACCTATTTATTTCCTTTTTTTTTTTTAACATGGACTGATAGGGAATAACTAGCCAATGATACAAAGTGATTATATTATAATTAATTTTAATTCAGGGATTTTCTTATGTAAGAACTATAAGGCTAAATAGAAAATAGTAATTAATGATTTAATGATCTTCCAAAGATTAACTTGCTCCCTTTTTTGAGTTAGTGTCTTGGGTCAAAATGTTATTTGGTAAATTATCCTGAGTTACAAGGAACCAGGATTCTAGATATACAGCTGTCAATTACCTCTAGGAATTATCTGGGAATAGAATAAGGGAATTTTATTATGTGCTAAAAGGGTTGCTTGGGAAGTCAATTTGGGAGGAAGGAATCATTTCTCTTATTATTTCTAATCATCAATTGAAAAACGTGAGTAAAAATAAGTATTTAAGAAATTTAGTGTATTCTAGAAAAAACCTTAAATGTTGAATATCCTGTCTGCATTAAATGATAATTAAATGGTGTCTACTCATAAATGACTTGGGCAACTATGGTGCCTAAGAGCAGTTGGAGTACTCAGGTGCTATTATTTGGATATGGTTTGTTCTTACCAAAATTCATGTTGAAATTTGATACCCAATGTGGCAGTGATGGTGGGTGTGCAGCAAGTAGGAGGTGTTTGGGATATGGGGGCAGATGCCTCATGAATGGCTTGGTGCTGTTCTTGAGGTAGCAAATGGATTAGCTTCCTCAAGAGTGGGTTGTTATAAAGCCAGGATGCCCCTCAGGTTTTTCCATTTACATATGTCTGCTTCCCCTTTGACCTTCTCAGCCATGTTGTGACAAAGCTTGAAAGTCCTTGCCAGAAGCCAGGACTATGTCCTGGAACTTCTCAGCCTGCAGAACTGTGAGTTTAATAAACCACTTTTCTTTACTGATTATTCAGTCTCAGGCATTCTTTTATAAAACAAAAATAGACTAAGACACCTAGCTAGAGAACATTTGGGTGCTCACCCTTCAACTGCATTAGGTGTCTCAGTCCAAGGTCTGTACCCTGAGTTGTGTCCCCCTAGACCTAGCCTACTGGCTTGAACAATGAAATAAATCAATAAATTATTATTGAACATATCACACACACACTCTCTTATTTATCCATCCATCCATCCAGATTCTTTTCCAAATAGTCGTCCCTTGGTGTATGAAGGGAATAGGTTCCAGTTCCTCCATAGTAAAATCTGAAGATGCTAAAGTCTCTTATATAAAATCCATAGTATATGAGACTTCCTCACCCTACCCCACCCCATTCCCTTGATGCTGACAGACGCTGAAATGATCAGGACACAGTTTGCACTTAACCACTAAATCTTTATTGAAATTTTATTGTAACAGCAATGCAGTATTAGTAAATAGCAATACAGAGTGAAGAGAATACAGCAATAAAGTTTGAAGGAGGGGTAAAGGTAATGGGGTTCAGTGGTAGGAGGAGGGCTACTGACAGGGGTGAAAGCAGGGTTTTTATTTATCACTTTTATAACTTCCATGAAAATTTACCATCCATCATTGACAATTTCAATATGGCAATAATTTCTCAAAGGGCACTCATCCTCTATTAAATTATTAATCTAATAACCTTTGAACTTTCTCCCACTAGGGTTTTTATCTTTGTCCAATTCACTCGAAATAAGTTGGTCTCCCTACAGTTCCCTCCGAGTTTATTTGAAATCTTTATGGATAGCAATTACAGGGCAAAGGTTCACAGGTACACATGTTCACTTATAGCAATATCTAATACATAATATTATTCTAACATTCTAAATAACCCCACCCAGTTAAAATTACTTAATATTCCCTCCCACCCTAAAATGCTTATGATTATATATCCCCTATTACTTAAACTGATTACACAAAGAAATAAAAGCAATGCAATTTTCCACAGACCAATTCAATAGCAATCTACAATCTAAAACAACAAAGAACTTTTAGTCTCATCAGATGTGTGTTCTCTCTTTAGATGAAAATGTAGCATGGTTCCCTCAGGGCTCTCCATTTCTGCCCAGGTCTTTCCAGCAGGGTGTTCTCTGTTGTCAATCTTGGAACTGTCTGTATTTGACGTGAGATGTCTGTGGTGGATGACAACTGGATCAATTCAGAAGTCCAAGAAGTACCTGCAAACTTTAACAGAATTCCAGACTGCACCATATAGATGTGCCCCTCTTATTTCATGCGTCTGCAAGTTCACTGTATTACTTCACAACCCAATCAGACTAATGCTTCTTCTTTCCACTAAGACAAATACCTCATGTCCAAACTAAATTGACCCTTCATAAATGTATTGTAAACTTTCTCTGTTCCAATATCCTAGCATGATAAATTTAGCTAGTTCTTTCTAGGCTTGCCTATCAATGGGAGCTCTTAGATCTTCTTCCTTTTTGATTTAATTAACAATGCAAATTTAGGCCAAAAGTCAATTAATTAATTTTGCCAGTTTGTCTCAAAGACTTGACTATTGATTTTGCTTAATAATTCATCTATCTCCTTTATGTTTTTATATTTTGCTCCCTTTCTAACTTCTTTAGATATCAAATTCCATTGATTTTTTTTTTGCTTTCTTATGAACAAAGGCATTTTTTGTTGGAAAATGCCAAAAAAAATTTTAAAGAATCGAATTAACATAAATTTGATTAACAAGAAAATAAATCAATTGAGTGAAAGGAAACTTAACTAAACTTCAATACTACAGCATAATAAATTCAGAATTACTTAACCTTAACATCTACATTTATAGATAGCATATATAGCAATAGAGCATAGTACACACACTGCCAAAAAGTTAATCACAAGCTTTAATAAACAGCCAAATGTGTGTCAGGGACTTTGTGAGTTGTTTGTTAACCCACACCAGCATACTCCCCCTGATTATTCTTCTCGTTGGCCAACTTCTCCAGACTTTTGCTTGCAGTGGTGGCAAATGTCCGTGTGCACATGCCAGGGCTACAGGCAATGGCCCATTTCTAGGCACCCTGCAGCTTGAAGATCAATTGACAACTGTAAATTTGACACAAAACAACTTGAATTCAAATGTATGGAGGATGAATTGATACTTGAGGTAAACAGAAGTGACGCTTCAAAACAGTTCAGAAGCACAAATGCACCATTTTAAAAGTAATTATGCTAAAACACATGAGTGATTGACAAGCTTTCTAATTCCATTGAAGGAAAAAAAATTGTTTGGATTAAATAGCCAATTAAGTTTCTCTTTTGAAATTTTATATCTTTTTGTGTGATTTTTAAAAGCCCAATTAGATAGAATTGAAATTATATATGATGTTAAAATTGAAGATGAACAGGATGAACTATTATACAAATACTCCAGTTCTGAGGAGCCTCTCATTCACAGTGTTGTAAGAAGTTCACAGTAAAGAAATATTTTACACTATGTTATCATTTTTACTTAGTTTAACAATAAGAACTGGGTAGTACTTTGTAATTCAATGGACATTTCTGAAAGCCTAGTCACCACTTCAAAACACTTACACTAAAAATTACACTAAAAATTTTAAGTATTTAAACATGCAAGAATAAGGATGGATGATTATGAGCATGTGAAAGATGATGCTGATGAAAAGTGAAACTTCACCGTTAGACTCCTCTTCATGTCAGGCAATTTCAGATATACACCGTGTTGTTTTCTACCACTCAAACTGTTTTGGCAATTGAAGCCTGCCTCTTACATATCTGTGCAGCAAAGATGGAGTCTCAGCAACCAGGCAGGAAAATGACACAAATCCTGCAGCAGGGTCAATGGCAGTAGTAAAGAATTAAAAAGAAAAAGAGACGTTAGATAAAACAGTTCAAGGGAGTAGCAAGGAACCAGGCTAAAGTAAGTCAGGCAGTCCCAGGTTAGCACAAAACATCCAGGGGGACACCAGAGGTGTCACTGGGCTGAAGACAACTCTTGTGTTGTCCATTGCTTTTGAGTTCTTTGAGTTGCTTTCTGAGGCTTTTCATCCACTGGCAGCTTCACATCAGCTCCATCCTCTAAAGCGACCCTTTTCATTATGTGGATTCTGATCCTTTTGAAGTGGTTACCATCAGGTAATGTGGAGCTCACTAAGGAAGTCCACACTCTCAAGACAGTGTCCAGAGCCCTAATTTCTCTTGTTCAAAGATGGGAGTGTGAATCTGGGTGCTAAATCATTTCCCCTCTCTCCATGCATCCTAACACTACAGTCTAATTAAGGGACTGAAGATGGAATGCCCAGATGCATATGGAGGCAGACACATGGATAGATGCTTCCAAAACATCAGCTGGTGCTTTTCCAGCCAATTAACAACACTCGTGAAAATTATTTCTGAAATACCAGGACAAGTCTCTTAAGAGGTGGGTAAGGGATTGTGGAGTCCTTTGGATCTGCCACTCTTTAGCCTTCGAAGGTGATTGAGAGGTGGTCACATTTCACGAACATCTAACACCCCTGGAGCCACCAGGAATCTCTGGTTATCAGGTTTAATGCTTTGTGGAAGCCATTATGGCATGATGATGGTAAGGTGTGTGTCAAAGCCAGAGTCCTTGAGTACATGTGATTTGGACCACGATGTGAAGGTATACTCTTAACATACAAGAGTCCATCTGAGAGAGCACTTTCTTTTCAGGCCTGAGGTGTTTCATGTAGCAAGGGTTTTGCCTGCTCCTGGGAGAACCAGTTGAGTTGCTGCTCCTTGAGAATGAACGGAACCATAGAAATGGAGTTTGAAGACGGTGAAGTTTCTAAGGGTGCAGCAGGATGATCACGGAAGCCTTTCCACACTGCACCAATAGTTTTGGCTTCCTTAATAAGACCTCGGTTCTCTAGTGATGTAAAGAGAGTACCGAAACTGCAAGAAAAGGCATGTCCTCCTCCTCCTCCTCGTCTCCCCCTCCATAAAGGAATCAGCATTTCCTGCGTTTGTATCAGCTTCTCTGTAAATGTTAAACAAGAAATTTGGCAGCCTATAATTTAGATGATGATAGAGGTTTTAGTAAGTAAAATCCAGACTTCCAGGACTGGCTGGAAAGTAAACTTATTAATTATTTTGGTTAGATTGGCAGTCAAGGTGGAAAACTGAGAGAGAATTTGTTGGCAAATATTCTGTTGCTCTGAGAAAATGTTGAAGGTCTTTTGGTGCTTTAGGATGTGTGCCAGTCCAGGATGGCGCTGACCTTCTGTAGCCGTTTCAGAGAGGATGTGCCTCAGGTGGCCTGAAGATACAGTAGCCTAAAATTTAGCACACAGTCACTGATTGAGAAGCTGAACAGGAATAAATTTTGAGGGCAGAGATCCTGAAGGACATGACAAGTATTTACAGGGTACTGTAAGATGGAGGCGGTGGCGGTGGTGGTGGTGGAGGCGGCGGCTGTGGCGGTGGGTACTGTGGTACCGGAGGCTGGCGGTACCAGTGTGGATTCCAAGTGATCATAACAGGTACATACAGTGATCTTCCTTGTCCGTCTCGTCCCACTGGGTACCAGGCGAATCCTACTGGGTAGGTCGGGTACGTGGCATATGTGGGGTATGTTTGGTATCCAAGTATTTGAGGTATGAATTCAGTGTACGTTGCCAGGTGCGCTTGGTCTTCTAAATTAGGAATAGATAGGCGAGGATACTGATTCTGGATAGTAATATTGTTTGGAGCTCGGCAATCATAAGAAACTTGCAGTTTCCACCCCCTCTTCACCTGGAGAATTTGGGCTCCATTAGGTGCAACTGTTGGAGTAATTAGCCCATCCTTTACATTTCTTGCCACAAAATCTCGAAGAGCTGCCATATCAGATTCAGACAGTGAGTACACATGTCCGCTAGGAATACTGTGTGCTCCAGGTATCATTTCTATGTGAGGGTCAACCAGGCGGTGATCTGGGTAGACGTGCTCATCTACTGGAGTGTACACATTCTGGACATAGTAATACCTCACTGGTTGGTAAACTCTGTATCCATCTACTGGATAATAGAGTGGTGGTTGTGGTGCTGGTGGTGGGAGCGATGGTGGTATTGGAGAATACATGCGGCAGTGGTAGCGGCAGTATTCAGAATCAAAGACGATAGATCGAGTGCTCCAGGTGATGTTGGGATCATGTGTGCTCAGCCAGCGAACCCCCAGAACAACAGGGAAGAATGGAGACTGAGTCACATCAAATGACAGCACCTCACGGTGATCTCCCAGGTCAACTATCAGGTCATGAGTTTCGTGGACAACTGGGCCCGATGCTATGGGGCGCCCATCAATTGCTTCCACAAGTATTGGCCAGTCCTTGATTCTTAGAGGAATTCCATTTTGAGCAACGTATTCGTGATCAATGAAGTTGCCAGAAGCACCAGAATCGATCATGGCTCGGACGAACAGGGTGTGTCTGCCCGGAAGATGAATCTGGAGCATCACTTGCAAGTGTGGAGATGAGGCATCATCTTGTGGGGACCTTATTATTTCTGGCCCGGTCGCTGAAGGTCCCTCTACAGCGGGGCCGGGGAGTTTCCCGCCGGCGAAGCCTTCGAGGCCTTGGCAGGACAGTTGTCAGCGTAGTGACCTCCTGTTCCACAGTAGAGGCAGAGGTTCAGCTTTCTGCGTCTTTCTTTTTCTTCCTGGGTCAGGCGCATGCGGGCACCTCCCACCGGCTCAGTTGGATCTACCTGGTGGTGGCTTGCAATGTGAGGCAACACCAGCGCTCGGGGTGGCGAGCGTGGCTTCCGAGCTGCAGCAGCCCTGGCCAGCCTTCTCTCAATGTGAATGCACTGCCCTATCAGAGCAGACAGCGACTTGGCGACCTCGAGGTGGGAGAGCTCCTCCTGAATGTGGTCGCTGAGGCCCTCGTGGTACTGGTCAATCAGTGCAGGTTCGTTCCAATCCAGGTCCTGGGCAATCATCTGGAAAGCATTGGAGTAGTCGATGACAGACCCCATACCTTGGCGCAGGCGTCTGATCTTGCGTTTGGCAGCCTCTCGCCTCTGAGGGTCTTCAAAGACATGCTTCATTTCCATCATGAAAGCCGGGTAGTTGTGCATCAGGTAGTGAGAGCGCTCCAGCTTCGCTGAGGCCCAACGGGCAGCACGGCCGGTCATCATGCTTGTCACGAAGCAGACACGGACACGATCAACGGAGAAATCTCTGGTGCTCTTTTCCATGAAGACCTGGCACTGGGACATAAAAGGAGCCAGCATGTCTGGGTTGCCATCGAATTTCTCTGGGAGGTCTTCTGGGCACTCTTCCTCTATTGGAGGGGGTGGGGCAGCTGCAGCTGCAGCACCGCGGAGCTCGATGTCATCATCCTCATCCTCTGGGGTGGGTTCCACCTGCTCTCGAAGGGTGGTGTTTTCCTCTGTGAGCTTCTGCACCTGGTTCTGCAGGTTGTTGTTCTCCTCAGACTGCTTCATGACCTTCTCTCTTAAGTTGTTGATCTCTTCAGAGAGCTCGTCTCTCCTTCGTTCGGTCATGTTGGGGACACACGCACTCTTATGGCCGGTGTGCTTGGAGTTGTTGTTGTTGTTGTTGTTGGGGGGAGGGGGAGGAGGAGGAGGTGGGCAGTCGGGACCCAGGGTGACGGTTGGGGTGGGAGGAGACCTCCCAGCTGTAACTTCACTTCTGTGGGGATGGAGGCCTGGATCTGGGCCCCCTCTTCCACTCCTTCTTTTTTTTGTTTTCAAAATGCGCTTATTTCTGTAAATAAAGATAAATGTATAAATCCAACTTATACCTTCAAAGCAGCAAAATGTAGACACAAAGGATATGATATTTAAATTATCCCTTTCTCTATGTGCTTACTTTAATAATTAGCAAACAAACAAACAAAAAACAAACTCTCAATAGGAAGTTATCAATCAGCACCATACAAAAAGCAAACTACTTTCTGATGTTCAAATGACCTTGTCCTTCTCAAAGACCACCTGTTCATTATGATTCAACAATACATTATCAACAGCATGCTTACCTTTATAAACTATAAGAGAATGTTAAAGCCCTCTAAACAAGTAGTTTTCTATTGAAACAGAGCAAGAAACTTCAAGGCAAACATGGATACCGAATCAATTATGCAAATTAAAGCCAAAATAATAACTTTTGTTATTAGAGAAGCTAGGCCAAAAACAGTCAATACTCTACAACTGATAGAAACTCATAAAAACAAGAGGGGAGTATTAAAATCACAATGCATGTATTCATCAGCCCTGTGGGTCAGGGGGTACCCTGGCCAACTGTCACAATCCTGTTCCACTGCCACAGAGAAGGTAAATGATTATCAAATCAAACAATCACCACCACAGAAACCACAGGACTGCCTAAATTACTTTTCTGACCATAATTTAAATCCCCAAATAAAATTCTCTATGGGACAGAAATGGCACTGAGCAGCAACATATGTATATCAGTTTCCCCTGTCATTATGCAATCATTCAAGAAATACTAATTGATGTCTCCTAGGAAAAGCTATAAAATGAGACATTCAAAGAAGCCCAATAATAGTATACCTCAAACTAATTATGAGGACTTAATTAAATAGTGTCAGTAAATTACAGTGAGTATTCAATAATGGTTAGCTGATATTAACAAAATTATTAATTAGAAAATAGAAAGGTAACTATCTGCAAAAGAGAGTGGGATTAAAACAGGGAGAGGTTACAACTATAGCAACATGGGCATGCATTTCCCATCTAAAGATATTTAATTTTTAAAAAATACTATGTTGGTCAAACAAATTCAAGACCTTATTTGTCTGCAGGCCACCAGTTTGCAAATCATAGTTTTTAATCAAGATTTGTCGGCACAGCCCCAAATGAAGGTTTGCAATGTTAAGGTGGGACAGAGCCACAATCCTATGGGGTGAGTGGATGTATATGGAGAGGTGGGGGTAGGATGTGTATTTAAGCATTTTAATTATGCGTGCAATGGCAATAAATCACAGGACCTAACACAGTGTCTGCCTATGTATTTCCTGAAAATATGGTTAAATGCATTTAGAATAATTTAATTATTTTAAATTTTATTAATAATCTCAAGTCCCATATTTAGAAAATATAAACATATAAAAAGTTTAAAACATAATATGTAAAAGTTTAAAAAAGTTTAAAAAGTTTAAAACTTTTCAAGAAAGTTAAAAAAATTTGTAAAACTTTTCAAACAAACAAAAGTTTAAAAACAACTTGGTCCGCTCTGGATACTCACTATGTGATTTACCTGCAAAAGTGGACGCCAAATAAATTACACAGAATAAGGCCAAAAAGAGGATACGTAGTTGGTAATTAGAGAAATAGTTGGTAATTAGAAAATAGTTACTATTTTCCACCAATAGGGTAAATGAAAAAAAAAAAAATTTTGTAGTAATTAAACATGATGCCCAGCCCCTGGCTGTAAAGAAATGCTCCTTCCTCCTCTACTCCTAACCCTTTACGTACCGCGTGTGCCCCAATGTCACCAACCACATATACTTTCCCTGTGTCCTTTGCAGTTGGTGTAGCCTCTCCAAGGAGTGGCTATACAGGAAGCAGGGTCTTTAAGAGACAGGGAGTAGTGTGACATTTTAATAGTTTTAACCCCACTACTTAATTACGTTAGTAACTTAGGCTACAAAAACAACATATAATTGAAATTCTAGATAAAATATAAAATATTCAAGTTTAGAAAAAATTAGAAAACACAATAAACACATTATAACCTGTGACATTCAGTATCATTTCCAACTCCTTAACGACAATTGTATTGGTGACCCTGACAATATAACATCACAACATAATGCAATTTTTACTTATTGAATTAGGACTTTTCATGTCCCATTAACAAAGAAACAAACAACTTATAAGTAAGGTGACGAAGGTACCAAGAGCATTCATAGCATGGCTTGGTGCAGTCTGACCACTTGTCAATCACAGCCACTAAGGGGGGCTTTATTGAAGCCCAGGTCTGACAGTTTTATTATCTGCAAAAAACAATGATGGGACAGAAATAACAATGTATTAGGAAATTAGCAAATAATTACTATATGGTTTGGGGAAACAAAAGACCAATAAGGGTTAAAAATTCAAATACCTTTGGTATATAAGGAAGGTAATTTAAAAGTGAAAAGAGACCAGAGTTAAGATGGGAGGGCTGCAACAATAGAACTTGGGGGTGCATGCCCTCCCCCTGCCACCAGTCATTTTGTTTTTTTTATTTTTTAATGTACTGTTGGCCAAACAAATTCAAGGCCTACTTTAGTCTGCAAAGTCAATAGTTTGATTTCTGATCTTTGCCAAAAACAAGCCTGAGGCCTTCACATGAGGGTTTGCAAGTTTAGGGTGGGATGTTAAAAGAGACAACTGCCCAGAAAACAGTAGTTTATCTGTTAAAGTAACAGCGTAATGGGCAGGTAGGTTAACAGTGCATTTAAAAATGTTTAAACAGCATCGAGGCAGCACAAGTTAAGCTGGGACAAGGAGCATGTTTACTTGATTTGAATTATAGAACTATGTGTAGCTCCTTAAACTTCCCCTTAGTGGGGCTGCACTGGAGGGGAGGGGTCAAGAGGTTCCATTCCTGAAAACTTGAAGGACACACTGCATAAAGCCAAGCTGCCCAGGACAGATGTCATCTTTATATGATAATAATTTCAGTTTTAGTCTATTTAGTAATTAAATACATTTGGTTAATTATTGACTCTTCGAAATAGCTTGGAAAAATTTCTATTCCCCAAACACACCAAAGAGCAATAGTAGCTAAAAACCATATGTAAACATATCATGAGGAAATGACACCTCATTAAGCAACTCTTATTTGCTTCATATTTTCAAATGTCCAATTTTTTAAGTACTATCATATACTATTTATGAAATGTGAATTCTCTTAATAATATGCATGTTTTTACCATTGTTTCCAACCTCTTTAATATGCAAACATACAATTTCCAAAGAGGAGGGGGAATTACTTAAAGCTGTAATTATGATAAGCACAAATTTTCCATAGATTGCGTACTTGTTGGGGGGAGGGGGTACATGACAGAGATTTTGGGGAACCAAAGCCCCCAATTTCCCTCTTACCAAAGTCCTGGCTCATGATTTGTAATATATGGAACCAGGTTTAAAAATTCCTTCATTTGGCTAGAAACACGTATCTTACATGGTCCTTCTTACTGGCAATCAGTTACAAATTTGTTTTATACAGATGTTTATGCCAGCTGAAACAATCTATATTTTGTAATGTAACCACTTTATGTTACATTACACAAACTTTAAATAATACCAGCATGTACCATTAATAATCCACTTGCCCCAAATTAAAATTAACTAGCTTTTTATTTAAAAAGCTAATTATTTGGAATAACTAGCTTTTCATGAAAAAAGCTAATATTTGGAATAACTAGCTTTTTATGAAAAAAGCTAGTATTTGGAATAACCAGCTTTTTATGAAAAAAGCTAATTATTTGGAATAATTAAAATTAATTTAGTTGTATATTATAATTACAGCTTATATTATTGGAGTTTAAAAATACATACACTTTTTTTTTGAATTTGTTAAATGTGAGTGATAATGCAAACAAGGCAACCCAGGACAGCAAAGCACCATAGGAAAGTAACAAATCAGAAGAAATCTGCACACACCAAGCAAGACACTGAATAAACCAATCTACTCTGGTCATTTAACACATATTTAATGAATGCCTACCATGTGCCAGGCACAATTTATTATACATAGGCAAATAGGCTAGGACTAATCACCTAGAGATCCAAGAAAAAACTCCAGCTTCATAGGTATGCAAATAAAAGCCTCATCCTACTCAGAAGCCAAACCAGCAGCACCAATTTTGTATCCAGCAAAACACCTGATTCCAAAAGGTCCACTGGTATCTCTTAAAAAAACCTTAAATGTGAAAATATTTTTAAAGTTTTAAAAATAAGTTGTTAATGTTTTGTTTTTCATTTGCAGTAAAATCATTTGGCTAACTTGCCTTTAGGGGCACCAGCCACGTCAGCTTACAAGGTCCCTTCAAAAGCCACTATCAGGAGTTTAAATTGTGGGATTATTTTATTGAATACATGCAAAGCACATATTAAAAGTGCTCATAAATTCCAGGTATAATTATTATTGTTGTTAATTGTTTTATTATTCTATTAGACACTAGTAGCCAAAAAGCTAAACCAACACAGCAGAGAAACCGAGGGGGGGCGGGGCTGTACAGCCAGGCTCAGGCAAGGAAGGTGCGCAGGCGCAGAGGACATAGGCCTGAACGGGAGGGGCTGAGGGTTCATACTGCGCATGTGCACTGCCGGCTCTGAGGAGGCTGGTCTTATAGTCCAGCCTGACAGAGGCAGGCTTAGGGCGGGGCCAAGCATTGGAGAGGCGGGGCTGGGGCAGGCCACCTCAGAGGAGGCGGGCCTGTGGGAGGCGGGGCTGGGCAGCTCACCTCAGAGGAGGCGGGCCTGTGGGAGGCGGGGCTGGGCAGTTCGCCTCAGAAGAAGTGGGCCCGAGAGAGTGGGGCCTGGGCAGTGTACCTCAGAGGAGGCGGGCCAGGAACTGTGGGGCGCTGGCAGCTCTCCTCAGAAAAGGCGGGACTGGGAGAGGCGGGGCCTCGGCAGCTCGCCTCAGAGGCGGCCAGCGAGAGGTGGGGCCTAGGCAGGCCGGCGCTAAGGAGCTGGGAGGAGGGGCCTGGGGAGGCTGGGTTTAGAAGGCGCGCTCTGGGGAGGCGCGCTCTGAGGCGCTGTGGGAGGAGGCGCTAAGCACGCTCCAGACGGATGCTGCAGAGAAGACACGCTAGGATGGGCGGGGCAGGCCTGAGACTGGCTGCTACAGGGCTGCAGAGTATCTGTACGCCCCCACCTCCAGAACCCCCTCCCAAACCCCTCCCACCAGCCACCAAAGCCAGATTCATTTCATGCAGCAAGAGCAATCACCCACAGATCCAACCCCCCCCCCCACGCCGCCGCCGCCGCCATACTCAGCAAACCCACAGTTTCCACAAACTGTTGCTGGACCCTGATTCGCGCCACCACAACTACACCGCCACTTCAATCAAGCACAACTAGGCAGGCAGCCCGCTCTGCCGTCACCAAAAGATTCCCGTTTCCACTCGAATCCGCACCCCATCCACTCTACTGCTACAGCAGGAATGGTGCAGGCAGAATGTTAAACACTAATTTTCTCCCGGGGCTCCATTTTGTCTACCAGCACCATCGTGCAGAGACCCGTCCTGCAGAAAAACAGAGTAGGAGCCATTCCAAAAGGTGAAAGGGTGGGGTCCTGCTCCCAGAAGACAGAGGAATTATCTCTGCAGCGCGTGTCCCACTACGGCTGCTTTATTCGCAGCACAAATGGTCTGCAGCTCCTGTACCTCTGCAGCTCTAACCACTTTGTAGCTCATTTTAGGTGTGAATTGTTCCGCAGCTCATGTACCTCTGCAGTTCATGTGCCTCGTAGCGCAATGAAGCGCTATTTCGGGCTGCCTAATCCCATCATTTTTGTAGCGTTTTTTGGAGTGCTACTCTTCTGCAGCTCAGATCGTGCAGCGCGCATAAAGCGCAATTCAGTTTTCCGTCTGCAGCTCCTATATCGCTGCTCCTAGTTCTGGATCGTGGCGCCACTGAAGCGCCCATCCATCAGTTTGTAGCACATAAAGCGCCAATTAGTTTCGTAGCGCAATGAAGCGCCAGTTGTAACGCCCATCAGTTTGTGGCCCGCGTGAAGCGTGCTTGTAGCACATATGAAGCGCCAGTTTGTAGCGCATTTGAAGCGCTTATCAGTTTGTAGCGCATGGCACTTGGTAGCGCATTTGAAGAGCAAATTGCAAATCGATCTGTAGCTCCTATAGGTCTGCAGCTCATCACTGTCCGCAGCTCATCTCAGTCTACAGCCCGTATCTGGACTTGGTCCTGGAAACCCAAGCCTTGAAGGCGTGGTTTCCCCATTTGTTTTGGGGTACAGCCAGTGAAGGCGTGACAAGGTTTGCGTGGAGGCATTCTGGGGTGCCACTCCATCTCCCGCAGCTCCTGATAAGTACGGGGAACGAACGTTATCTTAAAAAAAAAACAAAAACGTCCTCACCGCATACTCACCACGCGAGGACTCCTCTGCGAAGACAGGAAGGATGGGGTCCCACACCTGAGCCAAGCGCGGTCTCCTCTGGGTGCTCCGCAGCCCGGAGTGGCTCCGGACGCCAGCCCGCTCAGCGGACCTTTCGCCAGGCTCGGTGGACCTTCTCCGCTGTTCTCCTCAGGGCGCAGTCAGGTTTCTTCGACACACACCAACCGAAGTTGAAGCGCGTGTACCGGGAGTGCAGACTGTGAGCCTTATATAGGGTGCACCGAGAAGGGGGGCGCCAAATCCCAGCGTGCTCCGCGGGCTAGGGGGCGGAGGGGCGTGCGGGGGCGGAGGGGATGGGGGGATGGGGGTGGGGGCGGTGGCCACGCTTCAGTGGCCCGCCGCTAGAGGGAGTACGGGATTACAGAGGGGGTGCGGGATGCTGATGCTGAACTGGCCAAGCTGGGAGGGAAGAAGAAAGGGAGGGGAGGGGAGAATCGAGGACGGACGGCCTAGCCAGGCCAAGAATGCTATTGCCCCGGTGGTGGGAGCTGGGAGACCCCTGTGCTTGGACGGGACAGGGTCGGGGGACACGCAGGATGAGCCCTGCGACCACTGGCACATTCTTGCTGACAGGTTAGTGGTCTGCGCGCGACGTGGAGGTCTCGGGGCCATTAGGCCGCCGCCTCCCCCTCCCCCGCTCGGGTTCCGGGCGCTAGCCCCTCTTTCTGCTCCAGACCCCACCGCGCCCCTCATGCAGTGGGCCCTGTACCCCATTTTCCCGGCCCAGGCCCAGCTTATCTGTCCCCAGGCTTGACCCCTGGCCTTTTTTCCCGCGCCCCCGCGGGCCCCTCCCTGCTCTGCGGGCGCAGAAATTCCATCTCCAATTCCCTTGCCCAACATCCCCCTTCCCGCCCAGCCCCAGGGCAGTCCTCTCTCGATCCCTGCGGCCAAGAGGTGGGTGGGGGTCGTTGCCTGTTTTCCTGGGGCGGGGCGGGGGGGGCGCTTTTCCCCGTGATTGGGCTCTGCGGCCGGGATGCGAGCCAAAGGAAATGGGTGTCAAGCTGCGTCCCCGCTACACAAACGCATCTTTTCTCCTTTTCTTGATCGTGTTAGAAAACACAAAAATGTAACATTCAAAACACCGAATTCCCCCCTCTTGCTAAGTGCATTTTTCGGTGGCGGAAATCTCGGTTTTCTTGTAGGTTTTACGGAGCAGGGAAGCGGAATCATGAAATACTGGGAGCCAAATAGGGCATTCAGGTCAGGGTTAACCCCAGCTGGAGGCCAGAGCTGCTGCGGCACCAAGCGCGCTATTTCCAGAAACTAAAACCAATTTAAAACAGCTGTGGATTCCTCCAGTGTGTTTGGCGGGCTTCAGAGGCTCCCAGCTACGGACTTTTGGTGGTGATTACGAGGTTTACCCAGAGACCTTGCTTCCCCTGCAACGTTACGTTTTCCTGAATCTTGTTGGGTGAATGAATGCGTTTAGTCACGGCAACCGCACGTTTAATCCTTTCCAGCGGGTTGCCGAGATTCGGCCACAAATATTTGCGTGCGTTTATACTATGAACATACATATTTAAGTCAGGGAAAATTGCAGTGGCTGATAAGACTCTAAAATACTGATGAGGAAGGACACTAAATAAAACCTTAACGCGGCTTCCTATCTGAGCGCCTCAGTGTTAGGCGCTTGGGAAACTGACAATCTGTTGATGATCTTAGTAAAACAAGTTTAAGTTAAAAGAGAAAACCAAATTGTCTACAGCTGAGTTAGATTCCTGAAACACAGATGAAACGCTTTCATATTTGAAGAGCAAAATTGAGCACATTAGTGACATTGCTACAGACTATTTTATACTCGGAGGATCAATAAGAATTTGACTTATTGTCATTACAAGGTTGCAGGCACCACACTTTAAAAGCGAGCCTTTCTAGGAATAAACAAAACTGTAGCTCATTTACTGAGTTTTGGATGAACACAATTATACTTTTTAGAAATGACTTTTAATGTAATCTTTAGGATGCTCACCCTATTCTGCAAGATAGAATAATTTCAGGATACCTTATGCTTGGAAGAGTACTGTTCCGGTGACCGCTGACAGTCAAATTCTTAGGAGTTGTGTTTGTTTAAATTCAAAAGTTACTTTACCTATTTAACTGAGACATTATTTTTCTAAAAACTGAGATTAAAAATCAGTATAGATGAAAAGTAGGAAAATTTCAAGTTCAAAAATCCATCTTAAGACTGTAAAAGTTTGAATAAGTTTGAATAAATTTGATTTGTTCATTTCAAAATGTTAACCAGGACTTTTTTAAAAACCTTAATTAGTATTTTACCATACTAAAAGTAATTTCTAGTCATTGTACAAAATTCAGGAGAGAAAACACTAAAAAAAACTGTAAAGAAGAAGAGGTCACCTGTAACCTCCTCACCCTGCAGTAACGCCAGTAAACATTATAGAGTATGCTTTTTCAGACATTCTCTATGCATATATAGGTAGCTATACAACAAATGTCTTTTCATAGGATTGCAGATAAATACTTTCTAAAAGTTTAAAACAGAATCAAATTAACTCTCCTCGGTTATTTTCTTTCCAAGTAGCCTTTAAATGTTAAATAGCATTAAGTTTGCAGAGCTTTCTTTAAAGGAAATAATATCAATTAATTTTTCTAATTAAAATTTTAAATGAACAACCTTAGTACATAAATATTTAAAACCAGAAAACTGAGAAGAATTTTCTCTGATCTCACCATTCTAACATATTGTGGTTTTTTATTCCCCTACATATGAAAATATTTTCACTTGGCTTAGGAATAGAATTTTCTAAGGGAAAAAACAGCATCAGTAAACAAGTAATTTAGATAAAACCTTTTTGTTATCCAAAAAAACAAAACAACATTAAAAATAAAACTAAAAGATAACATTAATAGAGCAATACTTTAGGTAACATTTTTGTGTTGTCTAGAACAACGAAAACTTTCAAAACCAAAACAAAACAAAATTAATAGATAAGAACTTTAAATATTTTTTGGATATTTAATATCTATGTGAATTTTGGATTTTCTCCGATATTTATTCCTGGTGTTGACTATTTCTGCCCGTTTTGTACACGGTTGCATATACAGCAAAGAGGAGTTAATAAGTATTATTTATTGTATCAAATAATAACTGGGCTTTGAATTTAGACATTTTATTTATTTTTATGAGTGTTTGCTGTCCATCTACAAAGCTGTTGATGTAACACCTATATTTAATTTCTAATATGGTAAGAAAATTGTATTTCAAAACAGAGTGGGATTTTCACTTGTTAGATAATAACTAGACTTTCTCTTTGGACATTTTACCCATTTAATGAAAATTTGCCATGTATTTTTAAAGCTGTTGAATTTACCTTATGTATTTAGCTTAAGTTCTAGGGTGTTAGAAAAACTATTTCAAAGCAAACTGGAATTTTCACTTGTCAAATAATAATTGTAGTTTCTATTTGGACATTTTATCCCTTTTTAGTGACAATTTGCTACAGATCTATGAATCTGCTGACTTACCATATGTATTTGGCTTAATTTCTAATATAGTAGAGAAAATGTATTTCTAAGCAAAGTAAAATTTTCTGTTGTCAGATAATAACTGGACTTTCTATTTTGACACCTTTTTCATTTATAATGGCAATTGCTATAGATTTACCAACCTGCTGACTTACCACCTGTATTTGGCTTAAGTTCTAGTATGGTAGGGAAAATGTATTTCTAAGCAAAGTAGAATTTACACTTGTCAGATGGTAAGTGGACTTTGTATTAAACATTTTAGCCATTTTTACAAGTTTGCCATAAATCTAAAAGCTGTTGATTTGCTTCATGTATTTTGCTTAACTTAACGGTATGGTAGACAAATTGCATTTCTAAGCAAAGTGGAATTTTTACTTGTCTCACAGACATTGAAAATAAGGGACAGCACTAGTAAAAACGGGTTAGAGACAACCTCAAAGAAATAAAGATAACATGTACCTAGTTGCTAACACTAGCTTTCCACTGGAGAAAATCATGCTGTACACAAATATTGACACAGTGAAGAAATCCTGATTTGTTAAAAGTCAAATATTTAGATTGTTTCTGATTCTTATAAGTGCAATATTTACAGATCATATTTTCTCCAAAATACCCAGTCACCTTCTTCCTTTTTCTTTTTTTACTAGTTATCTAACTCTACCTGAATCCTTTCCTTAAAACTCACCCTTCCACTTATTTCCTAACCCCAGTGTAAAAAAATGACCATAGGGGAATTGATAATACGGGTTTATGTGTTCATTAGAAATTCTTGGGCTGGAGGGGAGATTGCTTTTACACTTTTCTCCATTTTAGTCCAGAGCTTCACAGAAATATCAGTATGATGACTGTTTTCTTTCTATCACTCTCAACCTCACCAGCAGAGACAGACAGATAGACAGACAGACATGAGGGGCATACATAGAATAATACACACTCCATTCAGGCTTTTTCTAAACTTCGGAATCCAGTTCTCCGGTCTGCTATCTCCCTGATTTCCAGAAATATTAAGCCTAAAGTAGCAGTACAAGGAAAAAATAATAAGAAAAAGCCAGTTTTCTAGGTATCAACAAGTCTTTTCAAGTGAATTTGTTTCTGATTTAAGTTTTCAGATTGGTAGGATCAGATAGAGTCTCAATGCTCTTAAAGCCATTTCACATGGATTGCTTGAAAGCCAAATCCTCTCTTCATAATTCCGAGTGTTTTAAATTTGGTAAACAATGTAACCCCATATTAAAGGTGCTATTAAGTAAAAAACCTCCAGTTTCCACAGCTTGACAGTGGAACAACCATTTCCATTGATGCTGTATCCCTTCTAGTCTTTATTCTGTGTACATAGATATTTTTATATAATTTTAATATGTGTAGATTTCTTACACTTTGTTTTGAAAGGTAAGTTAATCCTGCTTTCAGCGATGCATTTATCAAGGATGCAGGATGCTTTTATGTATGAGGTGGTGTGCAGATTAATTAGCGGTATTGCTGTGTGCGCGGGAGGCAGACTGAACCAGCACCGGCAAGGTGTATAGGTTCTTGAGTTTGGGTCAGGGAATTGTCCCTGGTTAAGAATTACAAGCCTTTGCCCTGAGTTTTCTCTTCCTCAGCATTTGTATGAATGCCTTTGATGAAGATCTAGGAGGCTTGCTTTAAAAATCCATGGATGAATTGAAAAGGGATAGCTGTTAGATAACAATTTAGAGTTAACACAGTTCTTAAATGGGTTGCAATGTTATGCTGAAAGCAAAAAATATTTTATAGTAGTAAATGCATCATAATTCATTGGTATGGAAGTATGGAGGTGACTTTGTATGGTGGCAGTTCTTTAGGAAAATGAAGGTTAATAGGAACCAGTGACATGACATGGTTGCAAAAGAAAAAAAATTAGTTAGGTTCTGGTAGTAGTATAGTGTCCATATGTCACAAAAATTTATAGTACCCTGCTCTAATCAACCACATCTGTAGTATTGTGTCAATTTCTGGCTGTCACATTTAAAGAGAGACGTTGACAAATTAGACAACTTCCAGAGCAGTCCATGGGGAGATTCAGGGGTCTGGCAATCCTGTTGTAGGAGGTATCCTCACAGGGTCTGGAAATGTTTAACCTGAGAAGACCAAACAGTCGACATGAACTCTGCTGTTTGCTTCGGAACATAGAGAACTAGCATCGGTGTGCGAAAGGTACAGATAGATTTCAACTTAAGGCCTTCCTAACGGTGAAGCTCAACAAAATCATCAACTTTATTTGTTCTGTTCTTTAAATATCAGAAATACTCACCTTTTTTGCAATGAATATTTAATTTGAAGGTCGTGATAACATTTTAGTATAGACCTGAAAGATACTTGTGATGAGAACATTTTATTTTTTCTGATAAACTGTCTAAAAAGAATAGCGCTATGTGTTGCAAGTTCATTTCTTACAGCTTGAAAAACAGGGTAATTTAACACACACCCTCCTCTCTCTCCCATTCTATTTCAAATATGAAAACCTGAGAAGAAAATGACATTCCTTTTCCCCCTACAAAGTGTCTTAACTTGCTTAATTTGCTTCCCAGAATTACTCTTTCCTGGAATTTCTTGCTCTGTCCGAGCAGGCTTCTGTGGCTGAGTGGCCGTGGATGCCGAGGATACCCAGGGCTAGAGGAGGCAGTTTGAGTGCTAGAGCTCAGCTGCCTCTTCTCCAGGGGGAAATAGGGTTCCTTCTGCAACCTTCCCTCCCTTGCGATATAGCTCCCTATAAAACTTAGTTACAATTTTCAGCTTTTACATAGCAAAATAAAATATTTTAATTAAATGTTTTCAACTTCTGTCTGTTACAGATTAGCCTGGTTTCTGCCTGGCTTAGGGGCACATTCTTAGTGTCTCAGACATGTCTTGAGGCAGATTTTTCTTTCCTATGTGATCATCTGCCTATTGATTGTTTATTTTGGCTACTATATCAAACTTTGAAAATGTGATTTCTCAAAATGAATTTGTGGAGTATACAGGGCTTTTTTACAGGACCCCTTTTTGAGTAGTTTTGGATTCTACAGAAGCTATTTTTGTGCCCTAGAGTTCTTAGTTCTTACATACTAAGAAGTCCAATGAATGAGGTGAAGAAATGGTAGAAAAATTCTTCTGTCATCTTTTCTAACTTTTCGCTGCAGCTTTCCCTTCTGCCTCACACTTAGAACTTTCTCTTCCACTCCAGTTGTTAGGTCAGAAATGCAGTCACTTTCACTCTGACTGTATGAAGTATATTTCTAATGTTGAACAACTTTCTCCTCTCCTTATTCTCTTTTATAAAAGGGCCCCATGCACTTTTGTGGGATTGTAATAATGCAAATGGCAATTTGTGATGGCTTGCATCCCAGTTGTTGAAGATGCCACGGGCGTTCTTGGGCTGAGTTCATATTTCCAAGACAGAAAAGCTCAAAGTTGAGTTTCTGGCTTGTCAATCCTCAGCTGATCTACAGGCGGCCACTTGTAATTCCTTGAATGCAGTGCTTGCTTGCTCCAGCTCCGGCTCCCCTGCTTTGGAAGTAATAATCCTCAATGTTTACATTTTAAAACTTAAAGGAGTTACCTTGGGAAATAAATAGGTAGCCTCAAAACATTCGTTGCTGGCATGATTATTGTTATATTCTTGGAAACAATATGTTAATGAAAGCTACAGTGCTGTTTTCTTCTTTGGTCACTGGTAGATTTTTTTTTTTGTATCTTCATTTAAGAATTTTTATGCAATGTTTATGCAATAGCAGTTTAAGTGCATTTAATTATTTAAAAACCACTCGTGTTTAGCACATTTCACTTTCTATCTAATTGCCTTAGACTAATCAGTTTTTTGGAATAGATCTTTGGCATCCCTGTACCACGGGAATCGCCACAGCATCTGTTGTGACATGTATGCAGATTTTCTTTTCTGATAAATGAACCCGCTCATTTCAAAAATGTTTAGGAGTTAGGCAGCTCTGGTATAAATTCTTTCCCATTCTTTCCCACTCATTCATCTGGTCATCACTTTGATTATTATGGATATTTGGGGTTTGCTGCAAATTTGAAAGAAGGGATCAGAGTAATTTTCTTACAGCAGTTAAAGTGGAATATTTGTCACCTAATTTCTTCAGTAGTATGCACAGAAGTATAGTTGCTCTTTTACCTTGGAAAGCAAAAGAAGAGAAAAAATATCCCTGAGCTTTTGTTTTTCCTCCTTGGCAAATTCATTTTTCTTGCTGTGCAGTAAAATGACATTGGCTTTTCTTTTCTATGAAATAGTTAATGAATGTAGCAGTTTTAATATCTTTTATTTTCTGTAGTTACAGGGTTGATTCTCTTCAAAGACCAATACTGCAGAAGTAGAAACAGAACAGTGAACTTATGTGCTTATCAGAATTTGAAATGTACAATTTTTTTGTCTAACCATTTTACTGCTAGAAGTCTAACTTACAGATATACCGGTGAAAGTGCTCAAAGATACAGATAAGGATTTTTATTATAGTATTGATAATCATAATGAAAAACTAGAAAAAATCCTGGTCATCTTTACTAATTAGTAATTTTTTTTTTTTTTTGAGACAGTTTTGTTCTTGTTGCTCAGGCTAGAGTAAAATGGTGTGGTCTCCACTCGCTGCAACCTCTGCCTCCTGGGTTCAAGTGATTCTCCTGCCTCAGCCTTCCAAGAAGCTGGGATTACAGGTGCCAGCCACCATGCCTGGCTAATTTTTTTTTGTATTTTTAGTAGAGACAGGGTTTCACCATGTTGGCCAGGCCGGTCTTGAACTCCTGACCTCAGGTGATCCACCCGCCTCGACCTCCAAAAGTGTTGGGATTACAGGTGTGAGCCACTGCACTTGTAATTACCCGGCCAGTAATTCTTTTATTCATTCATTTTTTTGAGTATAGACTAATTTTGAGACCCCATGCTAGATTCTGGGGAATACACAGCTCGGCTATTGAGAAACTTTTTACACTAGTGAGGTTGACAAAGAACAGGGTTTTTTTTTCAAGGTTATTTGATTAATCAAACAATTACACATATAAATGTGCTCTTAAAACTATGGTAAGTGCTACAAACATGACTAGAACTTTTAAGTAGAGGATTTGGCCAGAGAGGGGATTAAAGGAAGGCTTTTCCAAGGAAGTGCTCGGATCTTAAGGATGAGTAAATATTAGTAAGGAGGGTACGTATATTTGAGGTAAAAGGAAGACCTCTGTAGAGGCCCTGGGGCAGGTTGAATATGGTAAACAGAAAGTGCTAAAAGAAGTCTAGTTAAGTTGGAGCAGAAAGAGAAGGGTGAACACAATGTTAAATGAGGCTGGAGAGGAAGTCAAGGAACAAATTTTGCAGGACCTGGTAGACTAACTTAAAGGGTTTAATCTTTATACTAACAGCAGTGGGAACATCTTTGCAGGTGTTTAACCCGGACATGATCAGATCTGCATTTCAAAAAGAGCACTTTAGCTGTTTGTGAGGAAAGGGTTGGAGGGGTCAGAATAGCTTGCAGCAGATTAGTTAGGTTCTTTTAGCAGTTGAGGATAGAGATGGTGACCTTGTGGGCTAGGGTGGTGACTGGGAGATGAAGATAGGAGGGATATTTTGGGGGATAAAAATCAACAGGAGCGAGTGTTGCATTGAATTTGGTGTTGGGTTTGTCCGGAGGAGATTTCAAGGATAATTTCCAGATTTCTGTCATCTACACGAGGACAGATGGTGGGGCCACACAAGGGTTGGAGAAGGCTGGAATAGGATCAGTTTTTAAGGGAAAGATCATGGGTCCTAGTTTGGAGAAGCTTAGTTTGAGGTGATGATAAATAAATTATGATTGAGACCCATAGCAGAAAACAATATAGCCTTAAAATGTGCTATCATGTAAACATGTTCAAGATATATTCTAAATGAAAAAATGTGATGGTATGTTTTTGTGTGCACACACATAAAATATGGAAAAGATGCCAAGACGATTAAGAGTAGATACCCTAGGCAGTGATATTGGTGGATGGCAACAGGGATATGAGAGAATATTTTTATTTTGTACCCTTCTGGTTATACTATTAGAATGTATTATAATACAATGAGAATGTATGGCTTTTATAATTAAGAAAATTAATAACAATTTATAGCAAACATCCAATATAAGAATATTTATTCTTTAGAGGTTACTTAGTTGGAAAGATCATGTGAGCCTTGTTATATTTTTTTATTGTAAATGGAAATTTTCCCCCCTAGCTTTACTTCCCTAACCGAATAGCTCATATACTTGGCTTTTTAATCCTTTTCCACTAGATTGCACTATTACACTAGATTTTACATTACCTGTATACTGTTTTGTATTCTTCTTTTCACTAATTTTATTATCACAACAGCCCAACATTGTACAAATAAGGACATTAAATTATAATGTGCATATAACTGTTGCTTATATGCATCATTTGTGTTAAAGTTCCCACTGGTGCTCCTATTTCATCTGAGATATATACTACTGTTCCCATGAGTGGAAACCCAAACTTACCGTCTCAGGCTGTTTGAGCAAAGGAGCAAAAATACCAACAGAAGTGAATAACCTTAGCTTCTCCATTAACTAGTCTGTCAAACCAGTACTTCTTATATTGAACATTGAACTTTCCACTCAATTTTGATGTTGTGTTTAATGCGGTTGAATCTTGCTCACACATAAAATTTTGCTTTTGTTGCATTGTTTCCTATAAATAAATATCTAAAAGTTTATAAAAGTCAGAATATAAATATCGATATAATTCATTTCTTAATACACCTGGCTTCCCTCAAAGGTTAAACTGGAGCTTTCAACTTGCCTGAGTGTGGAGAATGAGGACTGGCTGAGATGCCATCTTCTTAGCCCTTGGGCAGCCACGTGGTAGAGTTTGGTATGGCTGTTGCCTCTTCTGAGTAGCCTCTACAGTTGACTCTGTGTATTTCTATAGAATATCATTTTTCATATGTGTCATGATTGTGGAAAAAAGTGAAAGTGCAGTATTATATAATGCCACCTGTAGTGATGGCAGTTTTTTTCATATGAAAATATATTTTAAAAAATGACTGTATTTAAAGAAATCCAAAATTTTCTGCAAATTAGAAGAGTAAATATAATGATAGTTTTCATTTTTTGAGGACAACATTATATGGTAGGCATTCTTCTAAAGTTCTTAAATGTATTATGGCAATTAATACTCAACAGTATCTCTCTGATATGGGTACTATTCTACTCCAGATGAGGAAACTGAGGCACAGAAACATTGAGTAACTTGCCAAATGGACAAAAATTAGGATTTGAACCCAGACCCTCTGTAGAGACTGATGTTAAACACTGCCTTCCTGCACTAAAGTTTTATTTCATTCTGTCGTATCTGATTTTTTAGCTTCTTCTGGCATCCTTCATTTAAAACCTTGCTATAACATTTCTTTTAGGATTATCTTTTCCTGACTCCTTTCAGAGGTTGGACTAGACAATCCTCCTTAACAAAGCCATTTTCCCCCCCGTAGTTTCCAAAACTTAAAGCTTTCTTCTTTCAACAAATTGTTTTCATTTTTGTTTTGATGCCCATAGTGCATGAGATTAATTTCTACTGCACAGCAATAGCATAGTAATGGTAACGGGGACTTTGGTTTTCTATATGAAAAAAAGTATAAATTAAAATGTCTATATCATTTTGCATAAGTACATTCTATGATTGTACAACAACAAAATCACGTAACAATGTATTTCTCAAAAAGTATCCCCATTGTTAAAGCAATACATGCCTGTATTTGGGGGTAGTATTGATGTGTATGTGGCAGTCAGCCATGAAATGGATTCAAAAGGTAAACATATGACCTGGGATAAGTTAACATAATTTTCTTAAACTTGGTAGTCTTGTGAAATAGAGCAAATACTACCTACTTCACATAGTCATTGTAAGGATTACCTTAGTTAATATGCGTAAAATCCCTAGTGTAGTATCCAGCACTTAGTATTTTAGACATGGTAGCTGAAGAAGAGAAGTAATGGTCAACTTATATTTTTTAGAGAGAAAAATATAAAAACAATGTTTTGATATAGGAAACAATTTAAAAAGTAATGAGAATTGCATAAAAGAAGGGAAGAGAAAAATGTAGAGGGTCAGGGAGCAATATAGCAACTTGGATGGGGATGGTAAGAGAAGGGAAGGGATGTGGGACAGGTGAACTGTATAACCAACTTCTGAAAACAAAGTCTTCCATTCCCCTTAGAGTAGAATATGAAAGAGACAAATGAAGTAGTGGACAGAGAAAGACTTGACAGTTTGGTTTTAAGGTGAGTATGATAATCAGATTACATTTCATTTGGCATATCCTGCTGTTTACTTGGACAGTGATGTCTGAATAAGTTATTATTTATTATTTCCATTCCTAGATATTCTGATTAGCTCATCAGCAATCAGTCACTATTCACAGCTCTTCAATTACTTTTATTAAATAGCAATCCTTTCCTCCCCCAGTCAGCAAATTATTCAGGTTTGGGAAAGAGTAGTATCTCTTCAGAGAGTGCTTGCCCCGGGCCAGATGAAATGTAGTCATGCTGCTACAAGACTCAGAATGAATCATGGACTCTTGAGTCAAACTTTAACTGTTGTATGGTTTCTGGGGAAGGTGAAGGCATGCCAGCCACCTTTAGATTAATTTAGGCTTTGATGATTTTGAAGAGGGAACACTGAAAAGATGATTACATTGGGTACAGTGGTATCCTGGCTAATTGTGTGAATGCTTTTTTAGTTTAGGCTGTGTAAATGCAAGATGCCTGTGATTCTTTGCTTTTGTGTTTATGAACTAGACTAAAATTCGCACCCAGATATAATTGTAGCATAGATTACCATGAACCTGGTGAGTACAGTGGTGTTCTTTTCCTTTTAAGATTTCTGAGAATAGTCCAGTATCTCTGGAGGAAGTTCAAGAACCAGTCTCTACAGATCGACATATCTTTATACATTAGATTTAATCTTGAAAAGTTGTAGGTAGGATAATTATTTTAAATATTGAGTCATATTTTTCCATCCTAGAGAAATTCATTCTCAAGTAAAAAAAATGCATTGAAAATTAAACTTTAAAATACTAGCTTTTTCAGTGAGCACTCTGCACTTGTCAATGTACGGAATACAGTACTTTTCTGTACAAGTAGTCAAGTGGATCCAGGATATTATACACACAATTAAAAACAAATAGTTATTTCCCTGTTATTGAGGTTTCTCCCTCAATGTGTGAGACTTGAATGTTTAAGCAGCCACATCATTTGTGGCATCGTGTCTTGCCTTTAGTGATATTGCCTGGGGAGTAGAGCCATAAAACATTGCCCTTTTATTGAGATTTATCGGACTTCAGTCTTCTGTGGTCAAAGTAGGACTTCATATAGATCAATACAAACTTTTAAAAAATGAATGTGCTCAAAAGTAGTGCTGGCCTTGAAATAGAGCAACATCTGTGTGTTGTGTTTAAACTGTTCTACCCTGCCTCTCTTTTTAAACAATTGAGACACCCAATTCAATTTGCTTTTTGAATCCTGTGAAAGCCAGCTAGACTGGCCTTATACTTTAGAACTGGAATGTATGAGCAATGATGCATTGATTCACTAGCCAAGGCCATGTAGTGGTGTTAAATCTTTTGCTGGGTTAGTCAGATTATAAAAGCAAGAATTTAAGAAAAAATTCCATAGACTTAAAGTTATCCTAGTAAATCCTTTAAATCACCCACAAGGTATAATATGTGTAGTTTGTGTATATAACTCTGAGCAATAATTCTTATGCACATCATAGTCTGAGAACCACTGAGCTAGTATAAAGGAAGGAACAAAAGAGAAGCTGCCTGGGCACTCAACCCATTCTTTCTTTATGGTAACTACCCAGTCCATGGAGAAATGGAGAGTTCTATAGAGTGTCTGCTTGCTTGCAGGATTTATTCCATTCTGCTGTAAGATTAAGCCTCTATAATCTTCGGACACATTAAAAGATTGATTTGGTTTTGTAAGGATTGAATTAGACAGTATATGTGAAAGCACCTTGCTTAGGAGCTGGTAATGGGAAGCAGTTAAATCTAAATGTTGCTTGTCATATCCATACATACATTGTTCTTTGAAACATTGTAGAAAATAATTTGGCCACCTGTTTTTTGACCTTCTAGTTGGGATTTTCCACTATCCAGCAGGGTCTTAACATGTTTTTGCAAACTGGCTGTATCTATAAATCAGCTGGAGGTTGGAATGGGTAGAGTTTTCAGTTCTAAGGTCAGCCCTACATTTGTTGCATATGTAACTCAGATAATAGTTTATACTTCTTTGGGTTCTGTGATGGCTCATCTGTCTTCTAGAGTTCACAGTTGTGTATGTGAATTACCTGATAGAATTGTGTAATCCACCTACATAGACTCTCCATGGTGGAGTCATGAATAAGTGTTTTAAATTTTTTTTACTCTCTATATTTTGGGGGTACATGTGAATGTGTATTTTGGGGGAGCTGCCTATGTGATTCTTATGTAAGCAGTGTGTTGCTTTTGGAACATAGCCATCAGGAAAACCCCAGAGGTGGAGTATTTTGCCACAAGAGAGTATTAGCACTGCTGATCCTGTGTTAGCTTAGATTATTAGGAAATGCCTACTGTATTATTCACTTAGATTTAAAAATATAATTAACTATTAGATTAATCATAAGATTGGTAGATAAAATTTAGTAGATAAAATTAATATTCTCAATTTGACGTATTTTTTAAATTGAATACAAATTAAGTAGCTTATTTTGGGGGGTGCTGTGGATTTTGATTTGTACTGCTACATATCACTGAAATGATCACCTGAAGTTTTGTTTGTTTTTAATAACTTGGTTTAACAACTTTAAAATTTTTTTATTATGGATGTCTAATAGTTGTACATATATAGGGAGTGCCTGTGACATTTTGATATAAGCATACTATGTATAATCATTAAATCAGTAACCTCAGTTTTAGCTAACTGCAGTGGTCCCAGCAATGCTTGTAGTCCTAGCTACTTGGAAAGCTGAGATAGGAGGATTGCTTGAGCCCAGGAGTTCTAGTCCAGCCTGGGAAACATAGTGGACCCCATCTCTAAAAACACTACTACTACTACTGCTATTACTACTACTACTACTACTACTACTACTACTACTAATCTGGGTTTTGAATTGTATTCTTTTTTCATTTTGAAGGGAACTTTGGATTTTTCATAATTCAAGTTCAAATTTTTACTGAAAATTTAGTTTGAAAAGGAAATAGCCTTTTATCTCTGATTTATTAAGTTGGGAGCCCTTTTAATGTTAAGTTTGCTGCACCCCACTAACTGTTACTGTTTTTACTTTCCTTTTCTCGTGCGCAAAGTATTTTCTTTACTTTCATATGCTTGGTCCTACCCATTCTGCCTTTTATTGGATTGTATCTCATCAATTATGCTCCTGTTCTTTATCCTTAATCTCTGTCTCGCCCCTTACATCTTTCCCTCAATTTAGATACAAAATACGTCATCCCTACTAAAATAACCTACCTTTTGTCCACCTTGCTACTTCTTCAGTCTATCATTTGATCTTTTTGCTTCCCTATTCTGACCAGCGTTCTTGAAAGATTAACTGTGATTTCTGCATCCATATCTTGGCCTTTTGCAGTTTGGCTTCTACTCTCACCACTCTATTACAACTCCACTTTCGAGGTATCACCAGTAACTTCTCACTTTTCAAATCTAGCAGTCTTTTCTAAGCTCTCATCCTCTTTGACCTTTTTGCAGTAAGCGATAAGTGAGGATCACACTCTCCTTTTTTTTTTTTTGAGACAGAATCTCGCTCTGTCGCCAGGCTGTAGTGCAGTGGCATGATCCTGGCTCACTGCAACTTCCGTTTTCCGGTTTCAAGCAATTCTCCTGCCTCAGCCTCCCGAGTAGCCGGGTCTACAGGCACGCACAACCGCACCTGGCTAATTTTTTGTACTTTTAGTAGAGATGGGATTTCACCATGTTGTCCAGGATGGTCTCAATCTCTTGACCTCATGATCCGCCCGCCTCGGCCTCCCAAAGTGCTGGGATTACAGGTGTGAGCCACCGCGCCTGGCCCACACTCTCCTTCTTGACATCTCTCTTGCGCTAGCTTATGTGACTCTTCAGACTTCATTTTCCAACCTCTGTGATTACCTCTCTTCTTTCTTTGCTGAATCATCCTCTGCTTTTGATATGTTAATGTATTTAATTAACATGTCGTTTTGCTTTTGCTGTCCCTCCTACCTTTTGAGCATTCTTTCTTCATTTCAGGTCCAGAAGCTTGTAATCCCAGCACTTTGGGAGGCTGAGGTGGGTGGATCACCTGAGGCCAGGAGTTTGAGACCAGCCTGGCCAACATGGTAAAACCCCGTCTCTACCAAAATACAAAAATTAGCCAAGTATGGTGGTGTACGCCTGTAATCCCAGCTACTCCATTGGCTAAGGCAGGAGAATTTCGGAGCCCAGAAGGAGGAGGTTGCAGTGAGCTGAGATCACACCACTCCCCTCCAGCCTGGGCGGTAGAGCTAGACTCCATCTCAAAAAACAAAACAAAACACAGAAGCTAGGACAGATCCTTTGGGGAATTCTTGGGCTGAGCTGAATCCGCAAGGACCTTACCCTAAGATAGCCCAAGGGAGAATAGGATGGAGAGCCAATATTGTAGTCAGAAAAAATGGTGCCTAAATCTATCAGGTCTGAAATGTAAGAGTGAAAAATCAGAGAGTAGACAGCAGATTGACAGTTTGGATGATGAAAAACAGGATCGATGACTGGATTAAGAACAGGAATATGTATTTACTCCAGATCACATTCGATGTAAAAGCTTGATGTATGTGTTACCAGGGACATGGTATCTTAAAGGAATCACACTAGGGCTTTGGCTTTGATAATCATTTCTCTGGAGAAGGACTTTAAATCTGTAAGTGAAGTTCCATTACATTCTCTTCTTCTTCTTAGTTTCACCTGGATGTCCAACTGGTACCCTAAGTTTAACATATCTCAAATCAAATTATTCATCTTTCTCTTGGAATTGACTTTTCTGAGGTTTCTAATGTATCACTCTTCTATGTCATTCTAGATTTAAAAACTCAAAGACATCTTTGATTCTCCTTTTATCCCTACACCCAGCAATTTGAAAAAGTGTTGTCAGTATTATCTTCATGTTGTCTTGTAATTAGCATCACCTTATGTTTCCTTGTGCTTCACCCTGACTGCTACCCGACACTCTTGCAGTAGCCCCTATTTAGTGTTCCTATCCTAGTCATTGCTGCCAGTGTGAGCAAAATGCAACTGTGAATTTAAAAGGTACTTTAAACTTAACACAACATTCCTAGCCAGAGATAATAGCTTCCCATCAATGTTCTTATAGCACTTATGCTTTCTACCATTTGTGTATGTAATTACTGTGATTTATTATATATATATTTTTGTACATCAATTGCCAATCTGCATAGATTGTAAGCTCCTTCAGGGGCAGGAACTGTGCTTTGGTTGTCTTATATCCCCTCATATTTCTTGTATTGACATACAACAAATATTTGCTGACTGGAATTAAACAGCTAGGCTACAAGGAATCTGATCCCAGTTAATAGTAGGTGATTTGTGATAGTCATTTTAATATGACATTAATTTCATTTTTTACATTTGTTTTATTCTGAAAAGCTTTTTTATTAAGCTGTGCTGATGGCATAAATGGAACAGTTAACTGGAAGACCAGACAGGCCAACAATTTTATTATCAGCAGAAAAATGGTTGCTGGGATGAAAGATGGTGAGTTTAGGTTGTAAATCTAAATCCCTTTGGGGGATCCAATTAAATGTCTGCTTCCATTTGTGGCTTTTTTTTTTTTAGTAAGTCAGTCTGAAAAAATAAAATTTTGTTTTCCTAATATTCTAAAACTTCTGATCCTCTGTGTTCTTAACCCATTATTTTTCAAGTTCTTTTCCTTGGCTATAGCTTTGCCCTTTTTAAAGAATAACTAAAAACCATTCCTATGTTTTTAACCAACCCTTTATCCAGTCACTACCTTGCCACTTAAAAAAATTGTCCTACTGTGGTTACTATAACAAGTTATTTATAATATTGAAAAACATTAAGAAGTTCATTCAACATGTATCATTTAAAATAGCATGTATGTAACCTTGGAGA
Source organism: Cheracebus regulus (assembly GCA_963574635.1). NCBI lineage: Eukaryota > Metazoa > Chordata > Mammalia > Primates > Pitheciidae > Cheracebus > Cheracebus regulus. The sequence continues at coordinate 47,652 of CAUYQU010043759.1, forward strand.
AACAGTCATAAAATATTTTGGCTAATTTTGGATGATTCTTGTTGCAAAACCAAATTGATATGTTTTGCTATTAAATACTTAGTTGGTACTTGTTTTCTATTGGAAAGATGACTTGACCTGTAAATGATTGATTGGTTCTTCTAAATTTTTCTCCTGTATCTATAAATATGTCCATCAGCAATATTCCAGGACCTTTGAAACAGTACATTTTATTAGGGACAAAAAGGCATTACTTAAGTCAAAATATTGGTTGTTTTCAAAATATCAATTAATATTATGAACTTGCACTAATATTTCTTGTTTTTTTGGCTTGATGATCCTTCACATAAAATATTAGCTACATGTGTTTGTGAACATTAGCAGAATAGTAGAGTAGTTTCTCTAAATTTGGAGCAACAAAAATGGCTATAAAAATAATAGTAATGTGCTGGGCATGGTGGTTCATGCTTATAATTTCAGCAATTTGGGAGGCCGAGGTGGGGGTGGATCACGAGGTTAGGAGTTTGAGACCAGCCTGGCCAACATGGATAAACCCTATCTCTACTAAAATACAAAAATTAGCTGGGCATGGTGGCAGGCACCTGTAATTCCAGCTACTCAGGAGGCTGAGGCACGAGAATCGCTTGAACCCTGGAAGTAGAGATTGCAGTGAGCTGAGATTGTGCCATTGCATTCCAGTATGAGTGACAGAGCTAGACTCTGTCTCAAAAAAAAAAAAGTAATAATAATCGTAATATTAAAATGTTTTCAAAAGAACACTAATTTTATGTGATAAGATGATAATGCCAGGTGAAACCTGCTGGGTACTTGTAGGAGTGATTCCTGGCTTACTTCATTTTCTTCATACATCTCTGAAGTTGGGCATCATTAACTTTTTTACAGCTGGAACCAAATTATTCTTCAGCTGAGCTCTTCTACCCCCAGATCTCTTTCACAGTGGGACCAAGTTTCCCAACATCTTTTTTTCCCAACTGACTTTGAAATACACCTATAAACACCTGTGTATTTTTAAGGAGTTTTCATTACTAAGATCTGTAAGAAAATATAAATAGAGTTTCATAAAAATAACTCCCCATGAAAAGATCACAGAAATTTGTTTTAAGATGCACTTGTTTCAGGACACAGGCCCATGGTCTCATAGTTCTTTCCCCCACATTCTCTTTAGATATTGCCATCAGATTCTCCCTGATTATCCTTATCTGGCTGGTTTCGCAAGCTGAGGGCCATCGGCTTGTTTGACACAGTTACTCTTCCTTTTTTCTAATCTCTTTTCTAGTTATGGGTCCCTGGTGTCCTTCACTGTTACAATCTGCACTGTGCTTCTGCTCTGTCATCTCCAAAGGATTTGGGACATGCCCTGACTCCTTATGCTTCAGATAGGATCCCTGAAGACTCTTCCTCTAGAGTTTACATCTTTTTTCACTAGGTTGCAGTCATCCCTTTTCTTCAGACTTTTCTCTTTAACTTTGATCCCTGGAACTTCTGTCCTCTCTGAGGTCCTCCTCTTGCTGTTTGATTTGCCAAAGGAAAAAAAAAAAAACACTCTCTCACCAGCTGCTAGACTGCAGAGTCATCTATTATGGTGCTGTTCTTTAGGAAACGCATTTCAAGACCTTGACATATAGTATCATCTAGAATCTCTAAGAGGTGCCAGTCTCCTCCTGTTTCAAAATTCATAGTGTCATTGAACCGCACACTGCTTTTCTCCTTGGGACCTGAGAGATAACTATAGTTTTCAGAATAGAAATGATCACCCCATCTTGAATCTACTGAGGTAATGAGTTTAGGTTATCACATTCTCTTATTTCCTCAGTTTAGCTTGATCTCATCCTTTAGATTATTTTCCTTTCTTCTCATCCTATTTATATCCTATCATTATAGCTCTGAATTATCAAGTTATCTTATACAGAAAATACATTTTTTCAACCATATGAGAAGAATTGTTTCATCACTTTTAAAATTATAATCACAAATACTAGTAGCTTGTATGGCAAGGCCATTTTAACTACTGTCTCAGATATAGAATGTTCTCTGAGATGTTCTTGACCATGAATCCCAGTTGTCTCTTTTTGAAAATTTCAGGAGAGCACAAAAGATGATAGGAGCATTTATATATAAAATAAATTTAACAAATGTATGTTTTGCATAGCTTTTTTTTTTTTTGAGATGGAGTTTTGCTCTTGTTGCCCAGGCTGGAGTGCAATGGCACCATGTCAGCTCTCTGCAACCTCCGCCTCCCAGGTTCAAGCAATTCTCAGGTGATCTGCCCGCCTTGGCCTCCCAAAGTGCTGGGATTGCAGGCATGAGCCACCATGTCCAGCAAATATTTCAATTCTTAGCTAAGGTGGTAGGTTGATACTTCTTCTGTAAATAGGATTCTGAGGAATTTGAACTCCTTAGAACAACACTTCTGACATCATACTACCTTAGCACCCAGTAAATTGTTAGAAAAATCATAAAGAATACTCCAAATATGGACTATGGAATCCCTTTTTTTTTTTTTCCTGGAATGGGAGTAGCGGACTCACTTGAGCAAGCTGAGGGCCATCAGCTTCTTTGACACACCCACCCTTCCTATTTTCTAATCTTTTTTCTAGTTATGGGTCCTATAGGCTTGAAGCAGTCACTTAGTCCCTCTGGGTTCAATTTTGTCATCTATAAAATGGACTGAACTCTCCTGAAGAGCAAATGCAAGCAAATTCTGTTAGTAACTGTCAGGAATCCTGGGTTGAGTAGGAAGCAGAGGCCATATGCAGGTAGGAAATAATATGATCTGTCTCTTAATAAATAAATATATTTGGCATGTTCAGACAGGATGACATATAAAACTATTTTCAATGTAGCATTCTATGACACTAAGCTTATTGGTCACCAGTTAATGGTGGTTTGCAACCTCTTTCCAACTGACATTTTAAAAAAACCACATGAAATCACATAAAAATCAAGATGTTTTGTTCCAGCTTGGAAAAATTAAAAGTAAATGGTTTCAGTTGGAAAAAAATTCTCATGAAGAAACTCTTCTGCTTTTTGTAGAAGATTCAAGCAATGGTTTCCTCTCCTACTTCAGGTAAAGAAAAGTGGCCATATCTCTTAGAGAAACGAGGTTCACAAAGACACTGTAATGCCTTCCCAGTGATGAATTCCACAGCCAAGCCATGGACTACCTGTGACTGAAACAAAAACAATAGCTGCCGGCTGTCGAATGAATGGCCTGCAGTACTTTGATGTTGAGTAAATTCAAAGGTGAAGGGCAGACTACTGAGAAAAGCCTTTGATTCAAAGCCAAGATTCATAAAGTTGTATTGGTAAAATACAAGGTAAATCTTAGTGAGAAAAACAAAAACAAAAACAGGTTGTGTAACTGGCTGGATATTCATATCTCTTAAAATATTTCTCTACAGTAATTATCTGGTTTAATAATTAAATTTCAATTTGGCTGTATTAACAACATGTTAAAAAATAAATTAGAAAGGAATCCATAAACATATCAGGCTATGCAAACCTTGAAATGAGTTCTTTTGATGTAGAGGCAGCAAGTGAGATTTACCTCTTGTAATCAGGTCGTGTGTTTAGAGTCTCAAAGAGTTTTTTGATGTTAAAACTGTAAAATATGAGACAAGAAGTATTATTTTTGTCAGTACTTAACATTTTTAATTATCAGGGATGATCATACCTAGTTGCTTAGGCAACAATTTATTTTAAAAGATATAGCAGATAGATGGCTATACAGTACTTTCTTTATTGCCTAAACATATCTTAAAACCTTCTTAATCATTCTTATCCAAAACATTTTTTTAGATAATACTTACTGTTAAGGAAATATTTAAACTAAGTTCAAATTACTTAACTAATTTCCCAGTTGTTAAATATATACTATCATATTTAAGTAATTTGAACTCAGTTAAAACACTTTTTCAATGCTTCCCAATGAATAGCTTCCATCCTCAAACTCTTTATGTGAGAAGCAAATTGACAGAATTGAAGTGCTTTTAGAAATAGACTTTAATTGCTTATTAATAAGTTACTTATTAATTATATTGTGTTACAGTATTCTTAGGCTGATTTAGCAATAGCTAAAGGCAATATATCATTTAATCCATAGATCTCTTTGTTTAAATTATGCAGTTTATTTCTCACATATCGAATATGTAAGTAATTATTTTATATAATGCATTAAATCCATTTTTTATTGGACAGTTCATGGTTATGTAATATATGGGTTGAATTAAGACTTTCCATCGTACACCTATTTGTGAATGTGTTTTATGACAGAGTTTCTGCTGCCATCGCCTTAAGTAATGGCTCTCTCCCAATTATAGTAAGATCATCTATTTAGAAGTGTACTGGGTCAACCAAGAACCAGGAAATATGCCACAAAAGGGTCTTTCGGCAGCCAAAATAGATGCTACAAATGCAGGCTCCTGTTTCTACATCTAGCAGAGCCCTATGTGTGTTAAACAGCACGTATTTGCTTTTACTTTAATGTGCAACCCTGCCTAATTTGGTAGTCTGGTTTCTAAACCTGCAGCTGATTAGTAACAGCAAATTAGAGGGGATAGAGAAGCTGCTATGGGAAACATACTGATACCAATGAGAAATGACAGCTGACAACTTGTCTACAAAAGAGAAAACAGAAAATCTATAAAACACACAACCTTAAAAAACATTAGCAGACTGGGACCTACAATGTGATCAGTAAATGACAAGGCAACCAGACAGTCCGTAAGGGTGTCACCATATAATAGAGCAGAGTGCAATAATTGATGTACAAAATGATGATCTTATACCATCATGAAAAAGGGTCGACCGCAGAGTACTTCAGAAAAATTAGCTCTGTGGAACAATTCATTTCATGGGGTTCTGGTAAACTGAGATTTTACGATATCCTTGTAAACCTTAAAAATTAGAAAATGATGATATAAATGGATCTTTTAAAATGATTAATTTATTGATAAGGCATCTATAAGAGAGACCTAAACATACTGGGTACCTAATAAAAGTCACCTGGACATAAATATCGATGATACTTTTTGACTTTCTTCTCAAAGATTTCAGAAGAGAGATGCCTTTAAGATTTAAAACTAGCTCGAACTTGCAGGGTCTCATACTCACTGGTTATTTTATCTTTATAGCCATGTAATTGTTCTTGATGATGCAGAAAAAGGGCTGGCAAGTGTTCTCTGGACATTTTTGTAGCGAAGGGGCTGTGTGCCTGTGCTTATTAATATGCCATTAAGAATAATCATTGTGAGAATTGTGAAGTTATATGCTGTGGATTCATTAGCAACGTACCACCATAATACTTCAAAATTTAATGTTTACTAAATACATTCAAACTAGCTTTGAAGGTAATTGTAAGTAAGCACACACAAGCACACCCTTATATTTTCATCACGGAGAGAAAGTTTCCATTGGACTATTAGTAAAGGAAGACAAGACATTGTTTAGCTAGCATGAGGTCTCTCTCTCTTTTTTTTTTTTTTCTACTACTATCATGGTCTGTTATTTGATTCTGGGCTCTGTGTACTGTCACATAATATAGAATTGTTGAAATGGCTGCAGATTCTATACCCTGTGAATGAAACATACAGATAACAGTTTTGTGAGCAAGGTTTTGGTAACACAGTGATGAGAGACATTGAAGCTATGTTTAAAGAGAGTGAGATAATGATCCCATCTACTTGCTTACATACTCTTTTGGATCTCTCTATTCAGATATATAATTATTACTTTAAAAATTCTATTCCTTATGACTACCTGTCTTCAGAAGTTTTTAATCTTTGCCAATCTAGCTATCCTTGCTATTTGGAAGTGATGTTTTTGACCTCTTGTGGGTTGGACTTTTGGTTTGTTTTTCCCATTAATGATGATAGAATTGCATGGATTTAGCAACCCAGAGGTTTCAAGTTTCATTTGTATCTAGTGGCATATGTTTGCAGAGGTAATGGATTTGCAGCTGTAGAAGATTGCAAAACCATGCGATACACAGAGAGGCCAGACCCTATGACCTTGGCTTGATTAGCATGGCACTGTATGCATGTATATTTCAGAGATTATTACATCTTAGTGTTGTGGATTCTTAGCATGTTTAAATTTGATTTTCAAAACTTGCTTTTAAGGAAAACAACGTGCTTTAAGCTTATGGTTTGTGAGTACTGCCTAGGCATATGTGAGTGCAACATGAGTTAACTGTTAGTAATAACCTCTGTGGGTGTTGGAGCAGACCCCATCAGCATTATTTATATAGCTCATGTTTAGAACAAGAACCTATAGCTTTGAATTCTCTGTGTCATTTGTTGTTTTTGAAACGAAACATAGGTGTAAATACTGTCCAAATCACCTCTGTTGAAGAGTATTTGTTTTGCAAGTAACAAATGGGAAAGGGAAAGGCAAAGGGCACCGCTCTAAAATGTTGTGTGGGTGCCTGTAATTTAAACTGATGCTACAGAAAGGAAGTATTATTTTTACAAACAAAACATAGTGGCTTAGTCATTTTCCATTTCTAGATGATGAATGTGTCATACATCTGTATCATGTTTTTCTCAAAGTGAATGGCATACTATACTTAAAGTGAAGCAGCCTTTACTGTGGAGTTGCCAAGGTAACTGACCAGCAAGTATGCAGTTCAGCAGATTGCTGAAAGGCAATTGAGTACACATGAATAAAGAAATGTGCTTGTCATCTTCAAATCCAGGAGGGCCATGGTAGATTGTGTCTTGGCTCTGTAGATCGCAGAAATATTTTTTGTAAAAGCAGAAACTGAGATGTTCTATGCAAGTTCTTGAAGTGAGATGATATGGAGTGGCAGGTACCCTTTCTTTAATGGTTCCACTTCAGGACATGTGGAGGGCAATGTAGAAAATGGAATCATTTCAGTATTATTTAATATGAACAGCCTGTCATTTTGCTTTGTAAGCTAGCTTTTACCACCTTATAGCAGCAGATACTAAGGGAGACTATTTGTTTAGAATGTCAGTGAAGGATGATAATCCACAGGATGCTTCCCTTTAAGTATTATATAGATTTAGTTCACTAATAGGAAAAAATTTGTGTTTGCCTCTGCCATACTTTGTATTACAATGTACTCATCCATTCCACAGGCATTGATACACTTATTCAAATATACCAGACTCTCTTCTAGCTGCCGAGAAAATGGCAAGGTAAATAAAACTTAGTGCTATACTTCAGGTATTTTTAATCTCTAGAAAGAATAATTTAGATAATTAGATAAACTCCAAAAAGATTCTTTTAGATTATTTGAAATGTTCTCTGCTTTGGATGTAGGGTTGTGATCCAGAATTTAAACACTTTGATATAGAGTGAAATGACTTTGTAGCAGAAGTTCAAAACTCTCCCTATTTGACTCTTCTTTTCTTCCCAGTTTTGCCTCCCCCTACCTTAAATTTACCCCAGGATCCAGCATTACTGGCTTAATTCCCTTTCCTGAACGGCCCCCACAGTATCCAATATTGTATCTTACACATATGCTTACTGCTGAAATGCCCAAATTCCACATCTCTGAGTTTCAGAATCCTACTATTGTAATACTTTAAGAGCCATATTGGATTCCACTTCTTCCATAAATCTCTTCCAGATCTGTCCAACCTTAATTGCTCCTCCCGTATTTCCAGGTGTTGCCAAAGCAGTTTTACCTCTGGGATAATACCAAATTAGATGAATGTTGGTCTCCCAAACCAGATGGTGAACTCCTAGAAAGCAGTGGCAGGGTCTCTTTCATCTTCATATTCCTCATAGCACCTCGCTTTCAGGGTACATTGTGGTATCAAACTGGTAAAAAACTGTAAAATTCTCATCTTTACTATTTTTCTGTGATTTATCCATTCTTGTTTTGGGGACTGGGATTATTCCTGCTGGTATGTACATTCTTCTTGAGTAGAAGTTGGGTACTGTAAATGCCGCAAGAAAAATCGCTTACGAATACGAGTACAAAACAACTCAGGAAATAATAGGTCTCTCTACATACCTAGTTTAAACATAACTTGTAGCTTTCTTCCCTTTGTAACTTGGCCTTTGAAGTTGTGTTTTTAGGAGTAAAGCTGTAGATAACGCAAAGGTACAAGCCAAATATTTTAGCTCAGTTCCCCCTTTTTTGGTGGCCATCTACAGAACTGCAGGGATAAATTTTCACAGATAAAGAAACATTTTGTGGGAGTTTTTATTTTTGTGCTGAAAAATGTAGTGTCAGTGATCTTGCTATCCAAGGCTTTTAGTTAAGTTTTGAGCTTGGAGTGAGCAGCCTTGGGGTTCTTAAGGTTAATTATCATATTTACAAATCCACCAATGATTTGAAAGAACTGGCCTGATAGGGTTTATATATCTAAATATTACAGCCACTAGCCAATCAGGAAAATAAAAGCCCAAAAGGGATTTTAGAAGTGATGAGAGTAATGGCAATAATATGTTAGTGGAGAAGATGCTAGCAGAGCAAAAACAATAGGTGGAAACTAATCAAAACAATTGGCCATTTTAATGTACTCACATGATAAGTCTTAAGTAACTGGTAAATCATGAAATTTGCTTATTTCACTTAAATAAATTATTTGGCCTGAATTTTATTATGTAATTGTTATTGCTTATTTAGGATGCAGCATAATATAATAGATTGTATTGTTTGAATTATTAAATATCAAGATCAGGGAAAATTGAATAAATCATTTCTAAGAGAGATACAAGGAATGAATACCCAGAAAAAGCATCTAATGCATTTTTGTAAGTATTCACGAAAGCGACATTACATGTATTAATAGTGTTATATAGTCTGACATGTTTTGTCTAGAAAATAATTAGTACAGTATGAATTCTTACTACTTAAAAATTACTCTATGTACTTTGCTTCAAAGAAAATGAAAGAAGAAAAAAATCTGTAGCAATTATGTAGCTGGTCAGTTCTCATGATATATTTTGTTGATAGTAACTTCCAAGTAAAAAGAAATTACCAAAATGATATTATGGATGTCTTCATTATTTTGTCTATGTATGTGCCTAATTTTGTCTATATAGTGTTTGAAAAGGCTCTAAACACAAATCAGAAGAATGTTTTCCCATTTTGTCCTGAAATCACTTCCGTTTAAAACAATTGTTATTAACAGTTTCCTTGCATGTTGCTTCAGTTTTCCCAGAAATGTCTACATAGTGAGGACCCCTCTTTATAAATGGTGTAAGCTGAATTATCAAGGGCATATCTTATTATTTGTCTTTCTGTCACTTATCTTTCCTCTTTGTTTTCAGTGTACACTATTGTCTGCAAGGTACACTCCGATCGGAATGTATATCCATCAGCAGGTGTCCTCTTTGTTCATGTTTTGGAAAGAGAATATTTTAAGGGGGAATTTCCACCTTACCCCAAACCTGGTATGTTCTTTGTGAGGAAAAAAAAAGTAGTTAACTTACTAAATTTTTTGTTTAATTTGCATAATCCAGACAATATATGATAAAATATCATGAACATTATTTCAAATGGTCTGAATATGTGATAAATTGTAGGCTATTTCTCATTTTCAGATTAGAAATTTAATTACAGACAAAAATTTATTTTTGAATTTTAAAGAAAGCATTTTTCTGGATTTTCAGTCTTGAGTGTTATGTCTCTGAAAAGTGATCTACCTATATTCACATGGAAATAATTATATCTGTAAACTTATAATTTTCCATATTAAGACCCAGATTCTCACATAGCACACTGATTTTTGGGAAACTATACATATGTTGTAGAGGAGACTGAAAAATGGCTCTAGGTAAGAATTTTTAAAAAGCTTTTATAATAAGAGGTAATTTTGTATAACTTCATAATATTATAGAGATTAATTTTTCCTTTTAAGTGATACCAATTATGAAGTCTTATTTAATTCACTATTGGTTTAAATATGTCATTTTAAATGATCATAAATGTCATCAAATTAATGAAGATACACAAAGAATAGCAAGAGAAGACATATCATTATAACTCTTAAGTAGCAAATAACAAATTTTTGAAAATTAGATTGTGTAAGAATATGTTTTCAGCATTAGAATTGATATAACTATTCTTTTTGAAGATTACACAATAAATACTGTACCTGAAAACTCTCTTACAATATAGTTAGCTATGTGCCTAATGGTATTCAAGAAGAAGAGGTAGTCTTTTCATCAAATTATTTTTTTTAAATGTTTTCTTATGAGGCATCCCATGTTTGCAAAACTATATGGCTCAACCTTTTGAGTAGCAGCTCTAACAGTTTGGAGGAAAAGCATGTAGTTAAAAACATAGTTTCTGGAGTCAGCCAGGATTAAATGCTATTACATTTTTACCATTTAATATGACCATGGAGAAGTAACTTAATGTGGAAAATTACATATTCCATCAATAACATTAGGGCTAATACTAGTAGTAGGTTCATAGGTATGTGTGAAAATAGATGAAATAGGGCTTGTAAAACATTTAACACAGGGCCAGGGATTTGCTAATAAATGATGCTGTTATCACTTGTTATTAATAAATGCTGTCATTAGTACAGTTGTTATGGATTTGTAACATCTTTTTCATCCTATCCTCCCATGTTTTAAAATTACACTATTTTTGTTTTGATGATAATTTTAAATTTTGGAATATATTTAATTCTCATATGATAGTGTCCAGAGTTTCATGAATGGAGTATTTCTCAAAAGAATGAGTACATCAACATGATTAGGGAATTTTCATGAAAGATAGTTGTCTCACTGGCAGACCTATCTCACTGTTAGGTGACCAAAAATATATGTCCAAGAAAATTGTATTAATCTACTTTCTTTATTGCATCAGATTTTGAGACAAATAAACAACCAAAAGGATTTTTTTTTTAACATGGGGCCCTAATCTAAATTCCCAGATGGGTTTTGTATATGTGTATTTAGTTGGCTACAAATGTAAGAAAAGAATTTTAGACAGAATGTTTTGATGGAAACTACCAAAGCAACATGTGTGAAAATAACTGTCTTATGTCTTAATTCTCTGTTTCTTATCTAGGCGAGATTAGTAATGATCCCATAACATTTAATACCAATTTAATGGGTTACCCAGACCGACCTGGATGGCTTCGATATATCCAAAGGACACCATATAGTGATGGAGTCCTATATGGGTCTCCAACAGCTGAAAATGTGGGGAAACCAACAATCATTGAGGTAATTTACACCTGGAAAGAGCAAAATTGTGGGGTGTGTGTGTGTGTGTGTGTATTGTAATTTGAGTTTTAAGTGTTGAAATTAAAGTTCCCTGATAGTGGTTTTTAATATTTTGTACATAGAAGCACAGTAGATAACGTTTGGAAATGTGCCATTCTTTTCTGTTTATATATAAAGTTTTTGTCTCAGCTTTTATATTAAAAATGACAGTCTAAATTGGTGAAAAAATTATATTTAAAAGAAATAGTTATTATATGAATTCTATTTGATAAAATAATTGTAGAATTGATATACTTACTTGCTGTATATTTTGAATTGAAGTTTTATGTTCATTGAAACATAACCATTCAACAGACTTCTTACATACCCCTACTATGTGCCAAGCATTGTCATAGGTGCTTAGGGATAGAATGATAAGTAACAGGTGAGTCTTGCCATGTCTTACCATTCAGGGGCTGGAGGACTGGGATGCAAACAATACTTAGCCAACGCTATAATAACTGCTATAGTAAGAAGGTGCTGTTTGACACAGAGTTGTAAGAAGGTAAAGAATTTACTTCACAAAGTAGAAGGAGGGCCATCTTGGACAGAGGAAACAACACATCAAAATCTTGGAAGTATAAGAAAAGCTACATGGTCTCAGAGAACTATAAGTGTTGCTGGAATAAGATGTACCCCAGTAGGCAAATGATGGGAATGGGAGGTGTTGATGTTGGTAGGGGCAGATCTTTGAGGGTTCTGTAAGCCATCCTGATGTGTTTAGCCTTTATTCTAGAAGTGATGGTGATGTTACCATTCATCAGGTCTTCACCAGCATCTAGCATCATATCTGGGAGATAATAGAAATTAAAACAGCAACAACACAACAGTTGTTACATTGAATCTTTAGTGGGAATTAATATAATACTTAAAAAAAAGAATGGATGTAAAAGCTAAAAGTGGCTCACTATTTATTGTACCCCCCAAAATAAGAATTACAATGGCAATTAATGACAGGAGAGTCCTACCATAGTTTTAGTTCTTGATGTCCCGAGAAACTTAGATTCTAATTTAATTGTCCAATCCCGTAAGAATTTACTGGTGGTGGCTAGGGCAACAGTATAGAAACTGCCAGTGGAATTGCTAGGAGCTTGTACAGGTCCCAGATGACATGTTGTCTATCAGTTACAAACTTAAGGATTACATCCTAGGTATGGGTCTTTCCCTGATGTTTTAGTCAGCTGTGGACTGTGGATATGAGCTTCTACATTGGCCACTAATTTGGAATTGAAGTTTGAATTAACTGTTCAGTGATTTATATCTATAAATCTTATTCCTTAAGCAGTATAGCTATAAGATAGAAATGTACTTAGAAGAAACAAGTTAGTTTGAACTATTGTCAAATTACTTTTTAAAAATATTCAGTAAAAGTTAGAAATAAGTAAATGCAGTTTACCACATTATCAGATTAAAGAAGGAGAAACAACATGATTGCCTTGATAGTGACGAAAAAGTGTTTACTACCTATTCATGATGAGAAAAAATAGCTCTTAGCAATCTAGGAATAGAAGTAAACTTCTTTAATTTGCCAGGTTTTACCAAAAGTAATAACAAACATCATTCTTTATAGTAAAATGTTAGAGAAATTTCATTTAAATTCAGAAACAAAACAAGAATGACTCTGTCTGATAAATCTATTATAGAACATATTGGAAGTCTGAGCTAGTACAGTAAAGAAAGAAAAAGAAATTAAATCCATAAGGATTTAAAAAGAAGAAATGGAAACCATCAATGATATAAATAGTCTATAGAATATTAAGAATCTTAAGAAAGGCTAGTAGTGAACTGTGGGATCAATATGTTGTTACATTTCTGTACATGAATAGCAAGTACTGAGAAAACACATGTTTTAAAAAATACCATTTTTAATAGCAGCAAAAATGTTGAGGAACTAGGAATAAATCTAACAGAATATATGCCATGTCACAAGTCTAGGTAGATTAAGGATTACATATAAAATGCAAAATTTTAAACAATTATATAAAATATAGAAAAATCTCCTTCTGACCTATAGATAGGGAAGGATTTCTTAAGACCTAAATATTTTTATTTAAGAGAAAAAATTGATCAATTTAACTATATGAAATTTGTGAATGTCTTTTCATCAACCATTAAACCACAGCATGATTTAAAATGACAAGCCACAAACTGGGAAAAGATATTTTCAATACATATAGCTGACTAAGAGTATCTAAAATGAAAGCTAAATCCTGCAATTAAATAAGAAACAGATATTTCACTAAAGAGAGACACAAATGCCAATAAACTTAAGTAGCATACTCTTATGGGTAATGAAGAATACTCAGATTGAGATCACAATGAAAATTTTGACATCAGTAAAATTTATTGCAGATGGATGTGGGAGTTGGGCATCACTATTTTGGAAAGCAGTACTGAATATCTCATATAGTTGAGTATCCCTGTATCTTATGATCTGGCAGGCCTACTTCTAGCAATATGCCCCAAAGAAGTAGTTGTGAATGCCCTCCTGGAGATACGTTCAATCATGCTCATCAAGCAACATTTATATAGTACAACACTGAAAAGCCACAAAACAATAGAATCCAAAAGTCTATCAGCAAGAGAATGTGTTAATCTTGGTCTATTGACAACAGTGAATATTCAGAGCAACAATGAACTTAAAGCTTGCCCAACAATGTGGATAAATGTTTTAAACACAATGTTTAATTTAAAAGAAAGTATTGAAGACTACATTTAATAGTTTGCCATTTTGGTAGAACTCAAAAACAAGCAAACTAAACCATATGTTTTAAGCATTCATGTAATTATTATAAAACTGTATTTTAAATAAATGGATTGTTAAACACCAAATCCAAAATGACTACTTCTGGTTGGCGAGAGGCAAGGGCTTAGGCTAGGAGAGAAACACATATATGGAGATGGTTTCATAAGAGTTCATTATGAGTGCATTCATTATATACTTTAACATACAGTGTTGTGAATATGTATAAAAATATATTAAAACAATAAAAATGAAAGTTGACCATGTATTTCATGTAATGTGATTTATCTGTAAATAGCTCATTTTTGCATTCATTTATAGTAACAGGTATGGTATTTTAAAATATTATTCTATTAAGTTAGTCAAGAATTTTCATATCTTAAATGTATAATATTTAATCATATAAGTCTACTAATTCATTCAGTAGATGTTTATCTGAAAATTTAGATTTTAAGCTTCTAAAATAGATCAGCTCTATTTTAGAAATTGGGAAATCAAATATAAAGCATGCACACATAGACACACACATACTCTTCTGCTTTGAAGGTTTCACATCATCATTAGTAAAATCTGAGGATATTACAGCAGTTAAGTGTCTCATTGGAAGTTATAAAGGACTACATTCTGTTATAGCTGTTAAAATTAAGCATCAACTATAAAACCAGATAATAAAATTCTTCCTCCTGATATGAAATATTCTTCACTCCCTTCAATAGTCTGCATTATTTTAAAATAAAGACATTTATTGGAATTTATGAAACATAATAATGAAATTTGTGATGATTAAGGGAAGGCTAGACATAAAAATATTGCTATTAATTTGAAAACATCTATTTCTTTTTCTTAAGCTGAAGCTTCATGATATTGTAACAAATAGTAGGGGACTGATACTTTTTATTGAAAATGTGATTAAATTTTTGCAGGGTAAACTTTTCAAAAGATGAAGTTCCTCAAAATCTATTTTGCATTATTCATGTTTCATTTGAGCAAAAGTTCCTAGTTTGTTTAATGGCTAGTCTTAGTTTTAATGTTTGGTGTGAAATTAATTGATCATGTGTCCCAACAGATAGCAGCAAGAAAATAATTAAATTTGATGGAAATTTGACAAATCGTGGAGAGAGAGGTTCTTTTAACTTTATGGAGTTATATGCCTTTCAAAATGTATACCTTTTAAACATTGTCAAAGGTTTGGGATTATTTATTTCAAAATTCTGTTATAACTCAGTATTTTCAATAACTGCAACTTACTTTTTTTGACACTCATATGGGATGTATAAAAATCTTTGATCCTTGTTTTAAAATGCACAGGAATATTTATTTTTAGTTGAAGTCAGTTTTATCCTACTCTTTTGTCTCAGTGTCACCTCAAGCTGCAATCATTGCCAGAAGTTTAGTGCTGGGATTCTAAGACTTGGACACAATCATTTGGTTTGTTTTTTTTTTTTTTTTTGAGGTACTGCAGATGTGTCTGAATGATTTAATATCTGTTATAGAGTTAAATAGTCCTTAAGTTTTGAAGCCATATCCTGTTGTTGGCCTTTGCTTTGTGTGTTGTTTGTACTGGCTGTTTCTGAATTGACTTTGATGTAAGTCTATTGACTCTGCAAATGTTTACTAATATTAGACTGTTTGAAGGGATTGATTTGTGCTTTTGAGCATGTTCCAAAAGCTTCATGGACTATGATCCTTACTACTTTACTCCCATCATAAGTGAGATGTGATTTCCAAAGGGTTATTTATGACATTTTTTGACTGATCGGTGTGCAGTTTAATACTTAATGCAAAAAACACAAAGATGTGCTTGTTTTAAAGTGTACTTTCCATTATAATTCTTAAACTCCATTTAAAAATACAAAAATATATTGTTTATGTTTTTTTGAAATCTTAGAACATCACCGGTAAGTAATTCATAATGGCTAATCCATTTACTAATGATGCATCTGCATTGCTACCAGCACTTAATGGCCTTCTTTGAAAGAGTCATTCTGATTTTAACTTTTTGTTTCAGCACATTAAATAAACCTGACTAATTATTTATTTTCCCATAATATTGCTAAAAGCTCTGAGCTCTCATTGCCCAGAGAAGGAATATATTGTAAGTATATCAACAAGTAATGAAAATGGAAAGAACAACAATTTGTTTTCATTTTAATCCTTAATGAATTTCATTTTACAAAGAATATTTCACTTCTTTAATATGGTTTTCCTTTTATAATAGATAACTGCCTACAATAGGCGCACCTTTGAGACTGCAAGGCATAATTTGATAATTAATATAATGTCTGCAGAAGGTAGGTATGAAAATATGTTGATGATCATTTCCTTATTTACAAGAAGTATTTCATTATGTTTTAAACTATGTAAAATATAATTAAGAATTTTAAAATGCCACATACCTAATATAACTGATGAAATAATAAGATGTAGAAAAGAGAACTAAGCAATGTCTAATTTGTTATAAAGTATCATGGTGTGTTATGATGGTGAAAAGCTCAGATAGGAAGCCAAACAGATAGGCCCCTTACTTCTCTAAGCCTTTTTCATCATCTTAAAATGGGACTAACAATAGCATTTTTCTCATAAGTATGGGGTAAGGATTCTACGAGTTAAGGCTTGAAATGTGTTTATCACAGAGCTGATCACAAAGTGCACCGTCAATAATTATTAGCTGTGATTGCAACACTACACTTTAGCCTAGGTGACAGAGCAAGACCCTGTCTCAAAAAAAAAAAAAATCTTGCTGGTTTTATTATTTATTTAAAAATTTACTATAGGTAATAGTCTAAGTGTATGTGATAATACAGAGTTTCTGGAAAACAGAAATAAACTATAATTCAGGGCTATAGTTATAACAGTATAACAAATTATTATATAAACTATAACAATTTCCTTCCTAAATAGTTAATAATGTATTAGTAATTTGTAGAGTCTATCAGCAATTTAAAGTTTCAAAAGCTCAAATTATGAGTGATTTCCTAAGAATTTTGAAGGTTGGGGATAAGGAAGTATTCCAAGAATTTCACTCTCAAATATTTTGACCCTTTTTTTATCAGTTGACTGGGAAAATACCACCAAATACTTTGTAGTTAATTTTTTAATTTTTTTTAAAATTTGAGATGGAGTCTTGCTCTTGTCACCCAGGCTGGAGTGCAATGGTATGATCTCGGCTCACTGCAACTTCCACCTGCTGGGTTCAGGCGATTCTCCATGCCTCAGCCTCTGGGATTACAGGTTGCCGTCACCACGCCTGGCTAATTTTTTATATTTTTAGTAGAGATAGGGTTTCGCCTTGTTGGCCAGGCTGGTCTCAAACTCCTGACCTGAGGTGATCCATCTGCCTTGGCCTCCCAAAGTGCTGGGATTACAGGCATGACCCACTGGGCACAGCCTGTAGTTAAGATTTATAAATCAGAGAATTATCTTCCCTATGTTAGATATAATTTATGATGATGACAGGAGGGAAACTGATTCAGAATTTTTTTCCTCTCAAAACAAGAAAACAATTGTGCATTCTTGATTGGGGAATTTTTGCTCCTATTTACTAGTGCAACTTAAAAACAAATAAGCAAACAAGAAAATGGTTTTGGTTTTGGTTTTGTTTTTTTTCGATGGAGTTTCGCTCTTGTTGCCCAGACTCCAGACTGGAGTGCAATAGCACAATCTCGGCTGACCACAACCACCACCTCCTAGATTCAAGCAATTCTTCTGCCTCAGACTCCCAAGTAGCTGGGATTAGAGGCATGTGCCACCACACCCAGCTAATTTTGTATTTTTAGTAGAGATGGGGTTTCTCCATGTTGGTCAGGCTGGTCGTGAACTCCCGACCTCAGGTGATCCACATACCTTGGCCTGCCGAAGTGCTGGAATTATAGGTGTGAGCCACCATGCCTGGCCAACACCAAACATTTTATCAGAACCTACTAATTTAGAATTCATAATAATGCAGTCAAGGCTGGGTTAAAAATTACTTTTATACCATATGAAAGAAGGAATTTCTGTAAAATTAAACATACATATGGAGAGATTGCTTTAAGACTTAAACCCCTTTAAGTGAATGTTTTTCCCCAGGTGTTTACCAGTATCAATTGTAGACCTTAAATGTGCAAGTTTAAAATTTTAAATGCCCTTCATATACGAAAAGCAAGTCCAAGTGCCAGTTCTGTGGGCCTGGACAGAAGACTCCCTGTCCACTCTCCCACTCCCCAAAGGCTTTTGGTAGGTATTTATGTTTTGATCAGGGAGATTTTTGTTCTTGACTATAGTGGTGATTGGATTCTTGCATGCTATCTAAGCTGCCTCTGTAGAATTGGAATACTCTTAATGAGCAGAGTAATTGAAGAGTTTCCTTCCTCCTTGGGAATTTATCATTATAGTTAAATTACTTATAGTTAAGTTATACTACAGTGGCTTTGGACCATCTCACCTCACCATTGTGCTCTCAAAGAGACTCAAAACTCTGTCAGGTGTGAGAGTCCCTACAAACTGAAAGCTTGGTCTATAGTTTGAACTTCTTCCTTCTCAAATCTAGTGTCGGTGCTACAGATACAGAGTACTCAAGGCATCTCAATATGTTGTTGACATATGGGGACCCATGGTCAACTAGGTACTAACGCAAAACTGCTAGAAAACTGTAGGATTGAAAGTTGGCAGCAGGGCTCTTCGTCTAAATAAGGGGTTTGGAAGGTGTGCTAGTGAGAAGCAGTAATAGACAGGTTTTAGAAGCCTCCACCTTACACTCAGGCAGTGCTTGTTCCTCTGCTTTTTATGTAGGGTTAGTGGCCCAAACCTATTTGAACCATTGCACTAAAGTCCATCCATTTGTCCTTGCTGATCTAGACAGAAATGTATATGTACAGTAGGATGTACATCTTTGAGCATGGCCTACACTCATGTTATTTATCCCAGATAAGATTTGGGAGAAGAAATAACAAAAGTTGTATATCAGGGTAATCATGCTCTGTCCAGCTCCCTGCCCAGCTGTCTGCTGTTCTGAGAGAGCTAATGGGAAATTAGTCATGTAGACTCACACAGCATGAAGCTCAAGGAGAGTACATAAAGTGATTCTCTAAATTGGGTTTGGCGCCTCTGAGGCCTGCCACCAATCTGTTGGCCTACTGTTCTCTTGGCCTCTGTGATTTCCAAATATAGCAGGCATGGGATTTCCCCAGAGTTAGAAAGCTGCTGTGACTCATCTCTGGGAGGCCTGGCAGCAGCTCTTGGATGGGTAGACAGCAGGCAGCTGCCCAGCTCAGAGCCGCTGAGGGGTGTGGTGGCAACCGCAGGCTTTGCAGCGGGTCTTAGAAAAGGAGCAGGAAAAGTCAGATAACAGTTCTCCAAAATGTAACATTGATCATAAGAAAAAAGTTTTACATACTTTTTAAGAAAACTGGATGTAAAAACATTGAATGAAATGAATAGATTTTAGACTTCTGGCATATTCAAAAGCTATATTTGATATTATTTATAAATATTTATTGCCAAGAAACTTCTTCATAACGTATTTCTGCATGACTATTTCTAGGTATATGGCTAAATGTAGCATGATTAAGCTATTATCTGTATAGAACAGGAAATATATCTGTATAAAACGGGAAATTTATTTGCATAAATGAGAATAAATACATTTTAGATTGCAGATGGGCTATACATTAAGCAAATCTAACAAAATCGTAAGCAGAACATGTGACAATATAGAAGATAAGTAGAGAACTTTCTATGATAGGGCTTTAAAAAACTAAATCTTTAGAATATGATGACCACACTCTAGAAAACTCTGTTGAAAATTCTAAAGTCATAGTTTCTTCCCTGACTTCATCTCAGGCATCAGATGTCCTTTAATATCAAAGATGCTTCATAAAAAATAAGTTAATCAAGATTTCAAGTACTTAATGTAATTTTTATTTTTTGTTCATTAAATTGAAGTGGAATATTTTACAGATACATGAATTTTATTGAAATAAATGAGAGGATATATGTAGTGTAATTACTACTGGGGACTTTAAATCTGTGTAGCATCCAGAAACATTTTCTTTTCCTTTTAAAGTACAAATTCAGATAATCAACCTTTTCATATTATTATAGTAAGAGCTAACGTTTAATATTTTATAAGCTCCTACTATGTGTTGGGAGCTCTGCTGAGCACTTTATATATGTAGTCTCTTTTAGCATAGATAAAAATCATATAAGGTAAGTTCACATTATGAGATAAGCTTCTGGACCTCTCTAAAGATAAGCTTTCATATATGAAAGTATAGAGAAAAATATAAGCAGCTACTCACTGTCTTGTTTTGAGAATTAAAATTTGTAATTCACCTAAGTCCCCTAGCTTGGCCTGCCTCATAGTAAATATATTTTTTAAATTAACCTTTATTCTTAAATAAACAAAAAGCTATTCTTTATCTTAAGAATGTTCTCTATTAGAATATAGAGTGATGATTTGTAATTGAATAATAGCATTTCAGTTACAAATTACATTTTTTTTACAGTTTCTTATATTGATAATCTGAATTTGACAAGGGGGTGTTTAACAATGTTAATTGTGGGCCGGGCACAGATACAGTGGCTCATGTCTGTAATACCAGCTCTTTGGGAGACTGAGGCAGGTGGATCACAAGTTCGAGACCAGCCTGACTAATATGGTGAAAGCCCATCTCTTCTAAAAAATATGAAAGTTACCTGAGCGTGGTGGCGCACGCCTGTAGTCCCAGCTACTCGGGAGGCTGAGGCAGGAGAATTACTTGAACCCAGGATGTGGAGGTTGCAGTGAGCTGGGAGCACACCACTGTACTCCAGCCTGGGTGACAGAGTGAGACTCCATCTCAAAAAAAAAAGTTAATTATGAAATATTTAGAGGGAAATTTTGATGACACATTGGGGAAGAAAAAACATTAACTCTCCAATGGTGTGAAGTGGCATTACATGAGAACTTTATAATTGTTCTAGAATATTTAATTATAGTGTAATTAAAAACTGAAATTGTTTCTGTTTTTAGAATTCTTATTGATATATAATTGATATTTATTTCAGAAAAAAAGCAGTATTTCGGCATGCTCCCCAAAAGATGAGTAATGTAAATTTAAAATACAAATTTAGCTTTTCTTATTTCTTCTGGCCAAATTCTAGAATTATAAATTGCGCTGATGATCCTCTGGTGAGCCTTGGATTTTATTATATTGTAGATAAAGTTCTGTGTCTAATGTCTATTATGTTTTTAGATACATCCTCTGTTGCACAGAAAGCCTTTAAAGTCCGTATTAATATTATTCCCTGCTGCCAGGATTATGACAGAATTCAACACATCGCAAATTGTTCTTTTGTTTCCCTTTTAAAAGACTGCTTCATTAAAGATATGCATATCCTTTTTCACCAAAATTAGACTTCCCATTGCCATATCAAGCAGAATTCTTCATTAAGAATATGAATGTGGAAGAAATGTTGGCCAGTGAGGTTCTTGGAGACTTTCTTGGGGCAGTGAAAAATGTGTGGCAGCCAGAGCGACTGAATGCCATAAACATCACATCGGCCCTAGACAGGGGTGGCAGGGTGCCACTTCCCATTAACGACCTGAAGGAGGGGTAAGCAAACCTTTATCTTATTGCCTTAAATGTAGATTTTTAAATATGGTAATCTTATCAAACTTACTATAGATGGAAGATGACCTATTGCATTTTTCTTTTTAATAAGAAATAGATATTGCAAAAGATATGAGCATACTGGTAATTTTCTATATTGACAAAGATGTTGTGTTAATAATTCTTTATATCTCAAGTTCCTGGTCTGGGAAATCTAATTGTAGATGAGGATCAGCATCATAACTTATAGCACTAAGTCTTTTGTACCTTCCATAAAGAAGCTGATTATTTAGGGCCACCAATTTCAAAGGAAATGGACATCCCAGTTATTAGCTGCAGAGGGATGCGCAGACTGCTGTAACTTTATTCTAGGAAACTATTTCTTCGTCTTTAACATTCTTTCCACCATGTGTCGGTGACTGATGGCTGGGGTGGATTTGAAACCCATTCCTGTGACACAAAGGCCTAAAGCCTGACCTTGTCACTCACAAGCTGGGTGACACTGGGCAAACCCTGAACTCCTCTGTGCCTCAACTTCCTCATCCCATCCTGTAGAGATTATATTCTTCCTCAGAGTCGTTATAATGATTAAGTGAGGTAATGTATTTGAAAGAGATTCTGTCAGTTCTCAAGGCGTGCAGATAGAAAGCATGACTTCCGTCTCGTGGAAGTCAAGAAACAATCCTGCCTGGGTAAAATTATTATCAAGACAAACTTTGATCTTTAATTTTTAATCTGTAGGTTGAGGCAGATTTGCTTTTTCTCTCTCAGTTGTATAAAAGTACAGTCTGTGGAATAAATCACATTTTGCATAGCATATTTCCCTTTCAGCTTCTCCTTAACTCATAATCCTGGAAACACTATTATACAGGTGATATCTGGAATTAGCTAGAATATCTGGGTCAGAAAGAATTAAATTTAAGGATAGCTTTAAAGGAAAACTATGTTGGAAATAAGGGAAAATATCACAAATAAACATGGATGCAGTCTGTGGGAGTAGGTAAAAGTCAAATGGGGAAAAGCAGTGAGCTATAAAATCCAACTTAAAAATTTCAAAATTAAATTTTATCTTCTGTGTTATAGCAATGGATTTTTGAGTCAGTCAAGCATACCTAGAAGTCCTTTGAAGAAAATGGTTGCTTTACTTCTTGTCTATATGCTGGTTGGCTTTCCATCTGAAAACATAATTCTAGAGCTTAAATTTTCACTTCATAGTTACAACATGGTTCTCTTTCCTATAAAGTAATTAAAGTAGAACCGTGGAATGAGATGAACGGGGGTATCTTCTCTAAAGGCATTCTCCAAATATGGAGGTTTTTAGACAGTTTTCTTAAGGTAATGTGTTCCACAATTGTTAAAACAATGACCAAAAAAATGTTGGAGGAAACAACACAAAAACAAGACATTGGTAAAGTTTTTCATTGTTGTGCTTTATTCTGGTCTCACTTTTTCTCCAATTAGTAGTGCAGGTCCCACTTGTCGAGGTACTTTTAGAACCTGAACTAAACTAAATTGAACCAAGCAACTTCCTAAACCAAACTGTGACCTAAAGCACTGCTTTCCAACTATGTCTAGCCTGAGAATTGCCAATAGAACATTACTAAAAATATAGATAGGTTCTTGGCCTTTGATTCCCTCTAGAGACTGATTCTTTGAGCCTAGGGCTGGGCCTGAGCATGTGACTCTATATTAAGAACAGAATTTTTGTCCTACAAGTACTTGTTTGAGAATTCAATCACTAACTGACTGACTCCCAACACCTGCTAGAGGGTGGCACATGCTGTCAGATATTTGAGAGAATCAGTCCTGTGGCATTTATTTGGACTCTTGTCTCAGATCCTTTCCCAACTAGAAATGCTTTCCATGAGTTTTAATTTAATGTTAAGCCTTAACCTTTACAAAATATTCATATGAGGAGTCTTTTAAAATAGCATTTCTATAAATTGTACACAATGCCAACTCTATTACTCCAGTGTCCCTATGCAAACACTCATAAAATAAAATCCTACTTGAGTTATAATTCGAAAAGAAAAGTTTGTCCCCTCAAATGATTTTGCATGTTTTCTTTAGTTGTTATATAATAGCATGGCAATAGAAACATTTTTTAGCCCTGTTGCCTTAAATTTAGAAATAAATCCAATGCTTAACTGGTGCTTTATTTCCTTTTTAAAGGTGTATATTATGGTTTTTAATTCACTTTCTGTCTTTGTATTTTCTTTTGAAAATATCAGGTTCTATAAATCCTTTAAAAATGAAATATTGAAAAGATCAAGAAGTAGGGTCAGAGCTAGCAAAGGAATTATATCCCTTTTAAAATTTTTTATTTAAAAATATATTCATATACTTCAGAAGTATTAACTAAGCACCTAATAAATGTGTTCTGTTTAATACTTAGCATAAGTTTTAGTCCCAGATATAAATTTAAAAAAAGATCTCCATGAAATGATTTCCTAAACAGTAGGTAACCAAGAGTAGCCCTCAGTAGTAGATTCTCAGAGTAAATCTACTACCCTTCTACTGCCTAAAGTGTCATTAAATGTCCATACCCAGGGGCCCAACCTGCAGCATCCTTCTTGATGAGCATTTGTTTTTTATTCTCTGCAGAACTCACTGTCAGCTTTCAAACTTCTAAATCAAACAGAAAATGATTATAAAGATTTACTTCAAAGTACGTAAGCTCCTGCAAAGGAAGGCTGAGCCCTCTGAAAAGATTCGTTTTCACTTGCCAGACCCATAACCCCAGGGTAACTGTGCTGTCTCTGGGCATGGTCTTGGTGCTACTTTTGCTCCTGATGCTGAGCCAGAGGCTAAGGACTCATGGTTGTATTTAGCCTGGGATAAAGCTAGTGGAAAGAAGAACAGGTTCATATTTCATTCCAGGCATGTCATGGCTGCCAACTACAGGCGAGTGATGTAGTGTAAATGGTGGCTATGAAGGGAATGATGGGGTGTGAGGATTAAAGAATATACTCACTTTTCCTAAGAGATTGTCAAACCTACCACTATTTCCTCTGGTTACCAGAGCATGTGGATCTAGCTTCAATCAACAACAGAGAATCCTAGTTTATTCTCTAGACCATCTCACAAAGTACTCCCTCTGATTGTCTGCTGTTTGCTGTATGTCAGAGGCCTCAGTGAGAAGTTATACTTGAGGAAAAGAATGAAAGTCAATGGCTGCCCAATATTGGTCTGATGGAAAGTCATGATCCTGGGCCAATTTCAGTAGAGTTCTGAAGTTGTCTCCATGTATGGTAACTTACAGAATTGCCCTTTATTCTTAAATGATGTCCCTTTTGTAATTTTGGAACAAATACCCTTTCTTTTATTGAATAGTGGTGATAAAGGAATTTTCAAAAGTGCCTTTAATAAACTAAAATTGGAAACCTTTATGAGTCCATTTTTATAACAAAAAACAAATGAAGTCAAGGCAACTATATGTTTAATATCTACTCTTCTGAGTTCCATCATTTTTTCTTTCATAGTTTAAGATTTATTCAGTATGTTTTTTAAATGGGAGAATATTTTATTAGTTTCTGGAGTACAGTGATTTTAAAAACACGATCTAGGTTGCAATCTACTAGGGAGTAGGCAAATAATCAGATAATTAATATCAGTACCACAGTTGTGGTTTTAAGTACCACAATTGAGGCATCACAGAGAGAGCTCCTCTCTCACTACAGGGCTATGCCTGGAAAAGGTTTATAAAGCAGATGAAGCCTGATCTGAGTTGAAAATATCAGTACACATTAGTCTCCTGAGAAAAAGAGAAATGGGAATGCTGCATGGGTAAGGGCTTGGGTGAGTCCCTTAAGTAGGAGAGAGCATGCTGGATTCAGAAATCTACTTAGTGTGGAAATGGAGAAAGAGATCCAGAAGTGAGTTATGAAAGGGGCAAAGACCAGACCATCTAAGACCTTGTCTTCTGGGAAAAGTTATTTGGATTTTATCCTGAAGCTTTAGGGACCTGTGCAGAAAATGGTTGATACTAAAGGTTTTGTTTTAGGGAGATCACACTTATAGAATAAGGAAGACTGAGAGGAGGAAATGCTGTGTGGATATAGGTGCTGGGATTTTAGGGGATCCAATGGCATCCAATTTCCCCTGCCAGAGAAACATGAACAAGAGAAACATGAACAAACGAAAAAATTCTTTTAGAATTTAGTGCCACTAAAACATTTGGGTCTCTAAGGAATAGTCATGCTTTCCCCTCTCTAATGATGAGAACTGTGACATTTACTGTGTGTGTTTTTTTCCTTAATTTCAATTTGGGTACAAGAAAATTCAGTGCCAAATGCAGTGCTCTGATTTGCAACAGAATTATTAGTTCTGTCAAGTTTTCAATGTTTTCCTAATTTTGGGTGACTTTTTCACTTTTTAAATTTGTGTTTTACTATAATCCCATGCATCTTTCATTCTTTATTTTTTATCTTATTTTTTGATTGATTAATTGCAGATATGTACATAAAAAAAGTAGGGTGGGGGAAAAGGCAGGAAGCGTGGTGCTGCTGCTTTTGAGAGCTCAGCAGTGTCTAGGCAACATGTAACATATATGGACACATTTTTCTCTAAACTGTCTTTTATCTTTTATACACATAAAATAACAAAATATATTCATTAATTGGACAATTAGGAAAAAATACAATCATCAGAGCCATTTATTTGGCTATTGCAAGGCAGAATTTTGACTTAAATTATTTACCATTACTTGTTTCTTTACATTACAACTCTAAAGGCCTCAATAAATGCATTTTACCTCAAAGAAGGGAAATTCAGTTGTTCAGATTGGAAGGAAAAAAATTCTTCACAAGAAACAACTCTATCTAGTGTACTTCAGTCCCTAATATTTTGAAGTACCAGATTTTGTTAGCATTCATTGAGAGCCTTGTACTTGATAATAGCCTCCTGTCTCATCTGTTTACACACATTTGAAATTTTGAAAACATGTGCTAGGGTCATAAAGATAAAGATCATTCTCATTTCACTTCATACAAATTTTAAATTTTGACATATCAAAAACTAGCTGAAAGGAAAACAGATTATGAAAAACATAATTTTAGATGTGTAGTATAGTTATTATTATTACACATGAACTCAGACAATTACATATTTTAAAAAGCCAGCATGTTCAAACTTAGTGATTCTACAAAAGAAGCCAAAAATTTACTTTTTAAAAAAAGTGTATTAAAACATTTGTTATGAGACAAATTATATTATGAGATAAATCCAGTATCTACTGCTTTTGAGCATGACATTTGTGTTCTGTTTGTTTTTAAACTGGTATAATACTTTTCATTCATGCATTCATTTAGCCAATAGGCTACCTGAGGACAGTGGCAAAGACTGGGTTCAAGAGAACCATTAAAGGGCTGTTCCTTTACTCCCTTTGGAAGGTGATGGTGACTAGACCTACAGTTGTAGCTGTGGGATAAAAGAAAGTGGACAGGTGTGTATGAGAGTTATTTCAGGGTAAATGTCAGAGACTGATGATGGATTGAATATATGGAGAGAAGGAGAAGAGTCAAAGATGATGGTGCTTGAGTTCATGACTTGAGCATTTGGGGATGTCAGTCACTGAGAGAGAAGATAGAAGGAGGAACAGGTGGAGGTGGGGTGGGGTAATGATGAGCTCAGTTTGGAATGTATTAAGTTTGAAAAGCTTATGGATCATCCAAGTAGAGATGAAAGTTATTTGGCAGTATGTATCAACTGTCATAAAAATGTATCTACTTCTAGACCTCTCTTTTAGGATAGTCACATTAAAGAATTTGCACATAGTCTTTGCAATATTATTTATAACATCAAAAATTGGAAGCAACTTAGTTTTCCAACTCTGAAATAATTGTGGAATAAACCATGTGCACTTAAAAAATTATATTACCATAAAACTATAATTACAAAGACTACAATGTGGAATATGCTTATGATGCAGTAAGTGAAAAAGCAGGATACAGAATTACATTTTAGAGATTATTGCAATTAGATTAAAATATATGCATTTGAAAAATATTCTACAAGGTACATTGGAAAATGAAAATAGTTTTCTTGGCAATATAAATGAGTTTTGTTTTTATATCTCACATTTTCTGTAATGTTTTTATATTGCTTTTATAATTTAAGAAAAAAAATAACATAAATGGGCATGAAAATCTCTTATGCCCATTTATGTTATCTTGAAACATATGTTTTATACTGCTTTTATAATTTAAGAAAAAAAGGCTTCAACGATGTAATGTTTTTATATTGCTATTATAATTTAAGAAAAAAACATACATGGGCATGAAAATCTCTTATGCCCATTTATGTTATTTTGAAAGGAATTAATTTAAAATCTTACTAAGTGCAAATACAAATCAATGTCTTATCTAAGCAAGAGGTCCATTAACAGTTGTAAGAAATATTCATTTTGTCTCTGTCCTTACAAATATATTTCACAATTATCGAGGAAAACTACAGTGTTGGCTTGGTAGTTAAAAAGAGGATAGAAGTTGAGTGTATGCGAGGCTTAAAAGTAACAACTTGTTTTAAATTGAATATGTTTATATCCGCTGATCACCTAAATACCAATGGTTTATCATATCTACTTTTGTTCTGAATTTTAAATTTGATCTTTAATTTTAGTCCATTATTTACTATTTGTTTCCCAAAGGTACAATAGGTTTTTTTTTTTTTTTAAATACTCTTTCAAATGAGTCTTAAATCCTAATATAAATTTGATGTGAAGAGCAAATGAATTTGTGTGAACATACTCTGGAACACAGTTGTCTGTCAGGCTTGGTCATGACTTTATATTTACATTTACATAAGTTTGAACTTTTGTGCTGTACTTTTATTTCATTTCATTTTTAAAAAATAACAGCTTTATTGAGATATAATTCACAAACAATGCATATATCTAAAATGTACAATTTTAATTTGTGATTTTTAGTAAATTCACAAAGTCATGCAATCATTATTATAAACAATTTTAGAAAGTTGTTACTATCCCAACACCACACACCCACCCTTGTACCCATTAGCAGTCACTTACCACCACCCTCACCCCTAGACAACCACTAATATACTTCCTATCTCTATAAATATGCTTATTCTGGACATTTTGTATAAATGGAATTATATGCTCGTCTGTGACTGGCTTCTTTCACTTTGTAGAACATTTTCAAGTTTCATCTATGTTGTAGAATGAATTAGTATTTCATTTTTAATTGTGGAATAATACTGTATTTTATGGTTATGCCACCTTTTGTTTATCTAAGTTGATGAGCATTTGGGTTGTTTTTACTTTTTGACTATTATGATGTCCTTGTGAACATTCATGTACAAGTCTTTATGTAGACATATATTTTCATTTTTCTTGAGTATACCCCTAGGAATAGAGTTGCTGGGTCATATATTAACTCTGTATTTAACATATTGAGGAATTGCCAGACTGTTTTTCAAAGCAGATGCACCATTATACACTTCCACCAGCAAAATAGGAGAGTTGCAACTTCTCCACATCTTCACCAGCACTAGCTATTATCTGTCTTTTCAATTATAGCCATTCTAATGAAAGTGAAGTGCCATCTCACTGTGGTTTTGATTTCTGTTTTGCTGATGACCAGTGATGTTGAGTGTTTTTTCATATGGCTATCAGATATCCATATATCATTTTTGGAAGTATGTCTATTCATAGCCTTTGCCATTTTTAATTGAATTATTTGTCTTTCGATTAAGTTATAAGAATCTTTTATATGTTCTATATACAAGTCCTTTATTAAATATATGATTTGCAGATATTTTCTCCTATTCCATGGGTTGTCTTCACTTTTCTTTTTTTTCTTTTTTTTTAAGAAAAAGAGAGAAAAGGAGAAAGAAAAAAAGAAACAGCAAAAGAAAGAAAAAAAAGAATGAAAGAGTAAGAAAGAGGACGAGAAAGAGGGAGAGAGATTGGGATTCTTGTTTTATTACCCAGGCTAGAATGCAGTCTAAAAATGGGTATTAAAAACCTCTTTTATGCCAATAATTATGCTTAACAATGGAGACAGGAAGGAATAGGGGATGAAAATAACAAATAAGCAGACAACCAATATTTTATTTAAACCTGTGAAATGCTGTGCAATTCTGAGGAGCGATTTACTTCTTATTGTGTGGTCACTTTTAAAATAAGTATAATGCGATACTGAGAAAAACGTATGCTTTGTGGATTTGGGGAGGAGAGTTCTGTAAATATTTGTTAAGTCTAGTTGTTCCAGGTCTGAGTTCAAGTCCTGGATATCCTTGTTAATTTTCTATCTCGTTGATCTGTCTAATATTGACAGTG
>CAUYQU010043762.1:0-39486 GCA_963574635.1 Cheracebus regulus
TCTGAGTGGACGTCCAGCTTGTTAATTCCCAGCTCCGGAATCTATGTAATTTTCACTGTGCGACTCGCAACGCTAGCTAAAACAGCAGCGTTGAAATTCGTGGTGCTTTTCTGCCCGGGGGTCTCCGGTCTGGCTTCTCAGCCTCTTTTTCAATCAGGTGGATGGACTGCTCTGACTTGCCAGAGCGCCAAACATCATCCAAAAGGAGGCTCAGTCCCATTTACTCCGCACCAAGAGCCGCCGAGCCGAGGCACCGGCAAAAAAGCCGCGCCAGCCGAAAGGGTCGCGCTGGTGACCTGTGGGGCTCCTCCACTGGGAATGTCCTGGTCTGTGGGCAGCAAAAATTTATCGGTAAGTGTGGCGTCCACTGGCTCTCTGCGCTTTTACTGGGAGCTGCAATCCTGAGCTGGTAGTGATCGGCCATCTTGGATCTCTCTCCCTAGTCAGTGTTCTAAATGCTATCTGCTTAGTTTGATAGGATTGTAGTGGCCATTATGGGTGTTTTATTGAAGTCCAAAGTATTCCAGAAAATGTACATTCCTCTCTTTTCTTATTAAATGGTGCATAGGAACAAGCTCATCATCATCCTAATTTGATTTCAGATTGGTCTGTTGAATGATTTATTCTTTCTTTATCCCTATTTCCCCATCTTATCTTGAAGCCCACTCCCTCCACTAAATGGCAAACATTCTGCCTGAAGACAGAAAGCAAGGTGATAGAAATGAGGCTAATTGGATGTCTGGGCCAGCGTCATTTCCATACACTGATTTTCCTCACACTTGAGCAGTTATACAGGAAGCAAATTGGCAATTAAAGTAACCACAAAATCCTGTAGCTGACACTGTATTCTAATTATTTCCATTTTTCAGATGTGCTGGCAGAGCTTGCAAGGAGACAGCCAGGCCAGCTTGCTCCAATTCTTCCTTTACCAGCACGTTCTCCCCAGGTGATTGTGGATGACGTAATAGCAGAGAAGGACTACGCAAACGGAGCTCAGCTTTCCAAATCTTCGTCAGGCTCAGGAGGAGCTGTAAGGGCTGTTGTCGAGACTGATGGTCACACGAACCTCCCTTGCTGGCAGGTACTCCCTTCTTGTGCTATGGGATGCCCAAGTTCTTCCACAGGTACTGTTGTCAACAGGTGCCGTCAGGGCGAGCTTCCGGCAAGAGGGGTGGAATGTGAAACTGCAATGCCACTGATCAAATCCCTGTCTTCCTGGGTGCCTTTCCTGGGTGTAATAAACCACAGGCTCATTTTTGCTCCCATGGGCAGAGGGTCATCTTGACAGATGGTGAGGTGGGTCAGCAGCTGCCCAGGGATGGAGACTGGATCTAGAGAGTTGCCCTGGGGAAGGCTAGGCTGCCTGCGTATTCAACCTGAGCTCTTCTGCAAAGGTTAGAAGATGCATAGTTGAAGCAGCTTGTCGCTAACCAAACACGTTAGTATGGAGGCTGGAGACATTCTGATTTGGTGTGTTGGCCTTGCTTAATTCCAGGGGGAAGCAGGCATTGTAGTAAAGTGATTCTTGATCTTCATTATGATTCTCGTCTTCAATGGGGAGGTTCGATTGGGGAGGCGGACTCTGTTGAGACGGCACAAATGGACAGGGTGAATGTGAATTAAAGTATATTTCAAAGCAGGTTGCATGCATGTCCTTGTGGATTCACTAAAATGGAGCATCAGGTTCATTTTATGTCAGGTATTGTCCTGGGGGTAACGATTGGCGAGCAAAGGTTTCATAGATACTGTGTGATCCCCAAAATTGAGCTCAAATGGCTTTCTGGTCAATGAGGTTAAAGAAAAGGACAGTTGGAGGGACAGAGTATGATTCTGGTGTGTGTGTGCACGCACACGCTGATGGCCTGGGAAGATGATTCTCATTCACCCGGGTTTCCCAGTTACCAGGCTGGAATGGCTGCACACCTCTGAGACTAAGTGCTGAGAAGTGGCTTTTCCTGTATTTCGGGCCTGGCCCTGAGCAAGAGATGAAAGCTGACACGTAGCTCTCAGAATCACCCTTGCTGTCAGGTTTGACTTCTGGAGTGGACGGGAGTCTGAGAGACTTCAGGATAGAAGCTGTCTGTGCTGGTCTGGCTTGGGAAAGACTCTCGACCTCATTTGTGTATCCTCTGTCACTGGCCAAGCTCCTGGTTTAGGAATGAAGGGCCCTTGGCACTTACTGTTGTATTCTTGGCCTTTGGGGCCTTGGCCAAGAGTCAGATGGAAAGAGTTCAACCCTAACATCCACTCCCATGCTTCATCCCAGTGCAGGGGATGGGGGAGTATGGGGAGAAAAAGGCTCCTTAGAGATTTACTTCAAGTTAATAAATATTTACTAGGCACTTAACAAGTATGCAAAAATTTACCAGCGGCTGAAGTGGGTAATAGGGATGTATCAATTAACTAATAAACTAATTAATTAGGCAAATGTATTAGACATTGTGGGTCAGGCACAGTGCTGAGCATTGGGGATATAGCAATACAAAAAAAACCATGGCTGGACTCCGTGGCTCACATCTGTAATCCCAGCACTTTGAGAGGCCAAGGCGGATGGATCACCTAGGGTCGAGAGTTCAAGACCAGCCTGGGCAACATGGTGAAACCCAGCCTCTACTAAAATATAAAAAAATTAGCCAGGTATGTTGGCGGGTGCCTGGAATCCCAGCTACTCGGGAAGCTGAGGCAGGAGAGTCGCTAGAACCCAGGAGGCAGAGGTTGCAGTGAGCCAAGATGGCACCAGTGCACTCCAGCCTGGGTTACACAGTGAGACTGTCTCAAAAAAAAAAAAAAAAGCCCCAATTCCTGCCCTTGCAGAGCTTACTGTATAGAGGGAGAGACTCAAGATAAACAGAATGGATAGGTTAGGAAAGGAAAGCATGGTGGGTAGGACCGTGCACTCTCCATGGCGACCTCTTGGTGCTTCAGTCCTGGCTCTGCTACTCGGCAATTTGTAATCTCGGGCAAGTTACTAAATTTCTCTGTGGCCCGGTTTCCTCATCTGTTAAATGGGATCAACAGGTGACCCACTCTGTGATGCTGCTGTGAGGGTTAAATGAAATAGTGCATGCAAAGCTCTTAGAACAGGTCCAGCATGTAGCGAGCCTTCCAGAAGGGTTTGCTGTGATTTTGTTGATGTTAGATGGTGGCAAGTGCTCTAGAGAGAAATGAAAGGAAAGGATCGAGGAGTGGGGGATAGTTTAGGTTTCAGATAGGGCTGTCAGGGAAGGTATCATTGCGAGGGGCTCATTGGAGCTAGGACCGAGGAGGTCAGAAATTTGAGGATGCTTGGAGGAAGAGTCCACCAGGTAGAGGCAGCTGCTGGAACAAACACCCCTGCTCAGAGGAGGAGAGGAATATTAGAAAGAACAGCAAGAAGCCAATGTGGGAAACAGGAGGTGGGAAACAGGAGGGTGTGATGGTGAAGGACTGGTGGAGATGAGTCATGTCAGACCCTGTATGTCACTGTAAAGGTGGATATCTAGAAAGATCTCCTAAACTCAATAAGTTGATTGCTTTCTTGGCAAAGGTGACAGCTTAGAGGCTATGGTTGACAATATTTCTGGGGCTTGATATTTGATCTACTATTCTATGATGGATAGGATACATCCTTGAGTTTCCTACTGAGTCTATTCTTTTCCTATGAACAATCATTTCCTTAATACGGAGAAAAGATAAAAGAAAAAAATTACCTATGATTCTATCACCTTGGTAATAAAACTATCTTGATTTTACCACATTTCAGACTGAAAGCTTTTAAATAAAATGAGGATGATACTATCTGCTTGCAAGGTTGCTGATGATGGAATAAATGTAATTGAACTACGAATGGGGGTGGAGTGGACACTGGACACACCCCTTAGGAATCTCCATATGCACAGGCTGGAGGTTGAGCACTTCTAGAGGATGAGAGAACGTCCACTCTGTGCAGCCACTGATCCAAATTCAGGGCCAATGGTGGAGATGGAAGATGGGGAAATGATTGGACAAATCATGTGAGGTTAAAGTTTCATGACTTGGTAAACAATTGCCTAAAGGAGGGTGGAGAAGAAGGCAAGGACAACTCCAAGGTTTTGGTTAGGGGCTCCTGGGAAGTAGTAGATTTATGACAGAAACTGCAAAATTAGGGGGAAAAAAACCCCTGAATTGTGGGGGTTCCATTTTGGACATGCTGAGTTGAGGAGACTAAAACAGTGTTTCTTAACTCTGGGACACATTGGAATTTCCTAAATTGTTAAAAATGTGGATGCCCAGGCCCCACTCTAACCTACTAAATCAGTAGTTCTGGGGTGGAGGCAGGGTGCTGGTATTTTGTAAAAGCTACAGTGAGTGCAATGTGCCATCAAGGCTGAGGACACTTGCACTGGAAAATAGGTTCAGGTGCTGATGCTCTCAAGAAATTTAAGAGCTAGGGAGAAACATCTGGGAATTGGTTGCACAGAGGCCATTGGACAAGAAGTTTGAGAAAGCATGAATAAAAAAAATAAGAGAGGACTATTGCTGTCTCAAAGGAAATGGAACAAACAGCATCAACAGATCCACACAAATCCTTCCACAATTGTGGGAAATCTGATCAAAATCTATGCTATGGTCACAAAAAGCATAAAGGCAGAAGTGCAGGATTGAAAGCCGGGAATTTGGCTTTTACTCACAGTTGGTACTAGTGATGTGATCACAATCATTCATTCTACAAACATTTATTGAGCACCTGTTACATGTAAGGCATTATCCCAATAATGAACAAAACTAGACAAAAATGCTCGCCCTCCTTGAGCTTACATTTTAGTTAAAAGGATTGGACTAGATTGACTCTTGTATTCCATCTTGAAATTTTCCAGTGTACCCAGACATTGCAATAACAGGGATAAGAGTAACAGTGCAGATCTCTTTGCTTTCCAAGACCACTCTACCCTTCTCTGCACTCCAAAAGGTGAGCTACATGGGCTGATCAATGGGTCTCTTGTCCTCTGGCTTCTGGGTTGCTTTGACCAACAGGAGTGCAGGCATTGCTAGGAGACTGAAAGGTGGGAGGCGAAGGAGGTGCAGGCATTTATTCCTTCAGCTCTCTCTCTGTCTACCAGGTTACCTCAGGTCTGATCTGTCCTCCTACTGAAGTCACCACTCCTGGCAGGTGGCCCTCATCGCTTCCTCTCAGGAATTTCATAACTGGTTCCTCCCCTTGCCCATTTTAGGTCTTAGAGTGATACAACATTGTCCCTTGTTGCTTTCGGTAAACTCTACCCACACCCTTGTGAACAGACCCTTTGCTAAGCTCTTCCAATGCACTGGTTTGAGTATGTCATTTGTTTCCTGCTGGGCCCCGAATGATCAGTTTTGATGACTGCCCCAAAACATGTGCTTAATTTTAAACATTTTTGAGTAGTGCTAACATCACGGGAGTAAATGAAAACTTGCTGAAATGCTTCAATGTGAGCTGATAAAGCAGGCTTTTCCCTTTAGTTCCTTTGCCGGACACAGGATTAAGGGCACACCTTACAGATCTCCACACCTGTTAGTTTTGGGGATCATGGAGGCTGACTATGAATGGACTGCTTTTGGTTCTTGGAAGATTCCAGCAGGGCTTAGGCACTGCCCATACTTCCGAGCCTTTTCATACTGTGTGAAAGGTGTTTTTCTCAGCATCTCCAGCTCCAGGCAACACAGATCATGACAGATCTGAGTGGAGATAATGTCAAAGGAGGACAAGCACTGAGAAGGAGTATACATTCCTGAAAGCATGGGAAATAGAGGCCAATCACCCTGAAGTCGGAGGGGAAGAGACTGCTTGCAGAAAAGCACATGTCCGTGGTGCAGGCCAGCTGATGATCAAAGCCATCCCCACTTCAGGTTACTTGTCTTCAGGGATTCAAGAGAGCAAAGAACAAACCCCAGCCCTACAGAGAGGCCATTTGAAACTGCATCTTGGAGACTTTGTATTAAAATCTTTGAGTTAATGTTGAAGAACCACCAACACACGGTTCTTCTTACCATGACATCAGCCACACCTCACAAACATCCCAAATGTGTTGGAATGTGCTGTGTGTCAGCAATCAGCAGTGGCCAGCAATTGCACAAGTTGACTGCCTCTAACATCAACTGGGGAAAAAGCCAGGGAACAAACCGGAGGTGAGATTCCAGCTTTTTTTTTTTTCTTTTTTCGCTTTTCCCAAGAACAGAGCAGGAGAAGCTCATGAAATGGAGGGACAAACTATCTTGGTTTGTCCAGAACTTGCTTGATTTTGGTGGTAAAAGTCCTGGTTTTCAGAAAGTGGACAGTTGGTTGCTGAGAGATGTGATATCAATGGCTGTGTATTGATTGCTCTTAAATATGTGTATTTGGATACTTGACTGAATGACTTAAACACTCATTGTTAGTATATCTTCACAACGCAGTGGGATGTTTTCTTTTCTTTTCTTTTCTTTTTTTTATGAGATGGAGTCTCACTCTGTCATCAGGCTGGAGTGAAGTGGAGTGATCTCAGCTCACTGCAACCTCTGCCTCTTGGGTTCAAGCGATTCTCCTGCCTCTGTCTGCTGAATAGCTGGGACTACAGGTGCATGCCAATATGCCCAGCTAATTTTTTGTACTTTTAGTGGAGAGAGGATTTCACCATTTTGGTCAGGATGGTCTCAATCTCTTGACCTTGTGATCTGCCCACCTCGGCCTCTCAAAGTGCTGGGATTATAGGTGTGACCCTCTGCGCCCAGCCTTGCCGCCGACGTTTGCTAGTGCCAAATTTGAAATTAGACCTTTTAATCCTAGATTTGAGGAACTTCATGACAAGAAAGCATAATTTGTCTTTCCATGAAAGATCTAACAAAATACTCTAAAAAGATTGATAAAACTCATAAATGGCCGATACAACTTTTAAACTACTAATTTGTAGACTTTTTTTCACCAGTTGATATTGTTTGGGGCTTATTTATAGGGTCTTTATAGATATCAATTAGAAAGTGTTGCTGATATTCTTTTTTGGCTCTTAAGAATCTTTTTCAATTCCAAAGCAGACTTTATTTCAAAATCAATTAATATTTTTCTCCCTTTTGCTCACTTCGAAAGTTACACTTTCAGTGGGATCTGGCTTGACTTTCCCTGTGGGGAGAAAATAAACAAGAAACAAAATATCCTGGAACTTGACAATGCTGGTATTGGTGAGGGACAAGAACTCTTCAGGGAGATGCAGAGAGAAGTCCCTCCTAAGTGCAGGAGAGAACTCTTGGTCCCTGCGTCCCAGCTATGACCACAGGATGGAAGCACTGGGTGCCTGGGCAGCACCGCTGGAGACCCCGATATGACTCTTCTGGGGGTTGCTTGAGCTACTCCCCAGCAACATCCCCTGAGGAACTTGTCATGGAAGCCAAGGTTGAAAACCTCTGCCCTAGCAGCATTAAACACTTGTAGATTTTCAAGTTTACCCTTTTGTTACATGTCTTTGTCTCTTTTCCCACATTCCTTCCAGCTGTTCATTTAAACTCAGCTTTCCCTTCGAAGCGTTCCCTGATTCCCTTGGCCAGGTGTCTGTCCTTTGCCATTACAGTACTAGGCACTTTACAGGAGTCTATATATGTGTTGTCAACTTAAAAATCATACAATCTGTACATTTGGAAAGGAGACTTTATTTCTCGTAAAGGATTACAGCCTGCAAGGTAGCCATTCTGACAGGCTAGGACGCATAGCTTCCGTTCAAAGCCTAAAAGCAGGTACTTCGAGGGAAACAGGGGTAAAACAGGAATTTAAGCTGAATGGGTTGGCTAAGTATACATATCCAACAGGTTACAGGGGGAGTTATGAATATTCATGGAGGATGTCCTGATCCATATGTACTAAACAGGCATGTAACAGATGACCCATGTTTACTTTTGGGTAGAGATTTAACATTTAAATGTTTTACAGTTAGGCCGTATTTTTCAAAAGGTCTTTTTAGAACACAAAGCCATTCAAGCACTCAGCCTCTGAAAACTTGTCACATTCAGTCCACGATCATTTAGTTCATGGTCAGTGGCCTTCTTATCAGAAGAAAGTGACTGAAATCAGAGTGTTGTCTGATCAAAGCTATAGTTACGGCTGGAAGAACAGAGGGGTGGGAGTCAGCGCCTGGCAGGGGGCTAGCTGCTAATTGTTTTAATATTGCTTATCTCAGGCCAGTGCTTGTTTAGCTGCTAAGGAAGAAGAAAAACCCATGGCAGTTAGAATATAGCTTGTTTAAGTGTAGGGGTGTGTGATTTAACCCTTGCGTGGCATGATCTTAGGTCCTGTTTATCAATTGGTATCTCATCACCACAGAGTGTGTTCGGTCTATCTTATGATCTGTATTTTAACATTAATGCTGGCCAGTTAAACCACCAAAGGGAAGGCATGTGGTGAGGTGTGTCCGACCTGTTGAGTTGTGGCTGGGAACTCAGTTTTTAAGGTTTCTCTGGGGTCCCCTTAGCTATAAGGGAATTTGTCCAGTCGGTTGGTGGAGGAAGCTTAGGATTTTATTTTTAGTTTACAGTGTCTATACGTATTCAAAGAAGAAGCATATCTTCCATCCTGCAGCCACGGTTGGGACACAGGGACCAATAGTGCTTCTCTCCTTGATGTATCTTGAGAGGAAGTGATGAGGGCCACCTGCACTTAGAGTGGCCCTCTCTCTGCCTCTCACTGAAGAGTTCTTGTCCCTCAAAACACCATCCTCATCATCACGTTCCAGGATATTTTTGTTTCTTGTTTTCTTTTCTTTCCACAGGGAAAGTCAAGTCCATTTATAGT
Organism: Cheracebus regulus; assembly: GCA_963574635.1. Classification (NCBI taxonomy): domain Eukaryota; kingdom Metazoa; phylum Chordata; class Mammalia; order Primates; family Pitheciidae; genus Cheracebus; species Cheracebus regulus. The sequence continues at coordinate 8,750 of CAUYQU010043762.1, forward strand.
GTCTATATGCCTTTATATTCATCCATGTTTAGTTTTTTTCGCTGGAAGCATCCATTGCCCCTTACTGCTGGGGGTGGAAGCCCTACTGTGTATGCCTGATGAAGCTGCTGGGGCAGAAACACACCAGGTTGGACTTGGGCTTTTAATCTCGGGATACCAACAAAAAGTCATAGCGAGAGTTCAGAATTCATCTGCTGTCCACATGGTTTTTGTGGATATAGATTTTTTTTTTTTTAATGGTGCTGAAAGATCTTTGAAATCTGATATTTACCCTCTGACCAAGCCAAGTATTTCTGGGTGACATGTGCTGAGTTAGAGACAAATACTACTGAAGCTGAATGCACGTCCTCCCTCTCTTCCCCTCACAAGCCTCTCTTGCTCTTTCCATCTCTCTCTCTTTCCCCGTCCCTCCTCCTCCTGTTGCTTTGACAGATTGCTGACTTCACAGCAGCCACTGCCGAGTCCTGGACTCCTGGCTCCCTCAGGGCACCACACCCTGCTAGACTGCTCACCCATTACCAGGTGTGCTAAGGCTATCCACGTTGATATCAGGTTTCATTTTATGACCACGAGACCCCACAATGCACGTCACCTCAATGAGATGTTCTTGTACCAGGAATAAGGAGAATTACTCCCTGCTCTCAGGGAGTGATTTCTCTGTTTCCAAAAGACAATGCCCACCTCTTTGTGTCTTTCTTTCGCCATTGTCTTTCAGCTCCATAGCAGATGGGAAAAATAGCTATTGGTTGGTAGCATACAGGAAAAGAAGAATGGGGATGGGGTGGGGAGGAGAGAAGAATGATGAAGATAGAAAATGGCAAGAAGGAAATAAAGGCAAAGCACATCAACCAGATTAGAACTTGTGACATAAAAGGAGAGGGCCGGCAGTGTGCCAGGAGATGACATGGGAAAACAGGGAGGAACTGGAAGAATCTTCTTCACAGGATTAACTGATGAGAAAACTATAATTTGCATATTCTACCTGCTTTTCTCCTTGTCTTCTTCCAGTTTTGAGCAAATGCTACCAATGACTTGGGTACATTATTACACTGTCAATCAGTGGAAAATTTATTCTTCTGTTCTAAGCATTGGTCTCCTCATTGATCTAATGCGAGATGAAGATTTCTCAAATCCTCATTCAGAGAAGCAGCTGAATTTCACTGGGGGGAAAAGTCTCTTGTACTCCTAAAGCTTGATATAAAAAAAGATAAATCATGAGAGCTGACAGGCTATAAAATCATTTAATCCAACCCTTCCCTTTACAGATAAAGGAACGAGACACAAATACTTTGAGTGCACAGCTGTTTGACAGAATAGAGACTTTTCTACTTAGTCATGATGAGTAGAGGCGAGGGAGATAAAGTCAAAAAGGAAGAGAAAATGATTAGGATGGGGAAGCTTGTGTTAATAATTCATTCTGTATTTGTGTTGTTCAGAGTTTGAGAATGGTTTTGGATAAATTATTCATGAAGGAAGGTAAAGAAAACATCAGACGCCATAGTATATCTGATTTGATCCTTTTGAGAAGCACCATTTCCTGGGTCCAGTGTAGTATAATGAAATTAGTCCATCAAGGATCTTTGAATATATTCAGTGATCATTTTCTGTAGACATCCTGACATATCCTAGAAAATAAAGACAGCATCCTCCTCAAGTGACTATTACACATTCACTTGCAAAATAAACCTGAAGAAATGTTTGCTTCTTAAAGTTGGCTGATTACTCCTTTCTGACACACTGGCTAGGTGAATATGAAACACTGGGTTTCTGTAAGTGACAAAGACGAGAGACTGTGCCTCCCAGGGTGAGAGGACATTGGTGAAAACAAGGCAGGGACTCATTCCTGATGATTGTACTGTTTTAGCACCTAGTACACTCCCATATCATTTGTAGGGACTTACGAAAAGGCTTAATGAATGAAGTGTGAATGAGTGAGTGAATTGATGAACGAAAACTACTGGCCACTTTCAAAGCACAGAAGATGCATCTCCCAGCATGTAGAGCAAGATATCTGAAATGCCAGACACATATTTTGCCTTCTTTTTCTTCTAAGGCTTTTATTCTTGGAAGATTGTGGACTGTATTTGAGAGAGAAGAAAGTCAACTTCAAGTTCTATCAGATTAAAATTGTGCATTTAATGCCTCCATTACTTGGGTAAGGTCAGGAGTCCACCACAGGGCTGTGTGCCAAAGACGTGGATTAAAATCTTGAAAACAAGTTGTAAGTCTTTTGATAAATAGAAATCTTAATGAGAGAGTACAAATGGTGACTCAGGTAGCTGGTTGGGCATGATATCTTGAATAGAGGTGAGTATTATTTTCCTTTTGACTTTTATGAAATTTACCTTTTAGGTCACCCAAACTAAATGAAATAATTCCAAAAGAGCATTTTTTGATTTCTGCCCAAGTAGAGGCCCAAAGATCTGGTATAAAAGAAAGAAGCAATATCTTGTGGTTGAGTGAATTATATGTAGTGGATGTTTAGAAATGAATAGACAGACAAATGTCTATGCATATTAATATCACAAAGCTAGCAGAGTGTCATCCTCTGAAAGGTAAAATAGAAAATAAACAATAGGGAAGTAGTACAATTTCTGAAATGGAGCTGGAGTTATAGTTTATTTCTAGGTCTGCACAACAAATGGAAATAGTACGTCAGCTTTTTCACTTTGGCCTGTGTCCACCCCTCCCTCAACCCAACCTCAACATCCTTCCTCATTCCCCCAACCAAATCAATGAATTTGTGAATATTGGGTTGGAATTCTGCCAGGAATATCTGAAAATGCTGTCTCATGTTGCCTGAATCTATAAGGAGGAAACTATTCAGACGATTGATGTTCCGTAGGGCAGAACATTAAATTGATCCTTTGGCAAGGAAAGCCTCATGGAACTTAACACAGTAATTCCCATAAATATCAATGTGACGATCAACCAGAAGTAGGACTTACCTATTTCTCAGAACCAGACAAGAAGGATACATGGGTATATTTTTGTGTAGTTGTTATGTTTAAGATGTGTGTATCTTGACATGCTCAAACGCATTATTACATAAATCACACTAATGAAACTGCTTTGTCGAGCATGCCGTGTGCTTGATGAAACACTTCCATCACAAGACTTGTTTTCAAGTACTTACCTTTCAAATAAAATTATCCTCTGGACTCTCATTTCTTCTAGTTTTCCTAGATAAGTAGAATTCTCTTTTAAACAGAAAGTTTTATTTCAGCCCCTTCTGTGACTATTACTGTATTTTAATGACAAGCTTGCAGAAAATATTTTTTAAATGATTGTTTTCCTGTTATGAACTGAAAATATTCCTTAAAACTTATTCTATCCCCACAATGATGTGTTTTGTATTCATTTGTTCCATCATGCGCTCACCTGTCCTCTCGTTCAATAAATGTTTACTGAGTGTCTGCTTTGTGCCAGATCCAGGGCTCTAGGCATTGAGTGATCACTAGTGAACAAAGCAGACAAAGTAACGATAAAAAAATCCAACAGAGCAGTTAAATAGGCCATTAAGTAGGAGCATTAAGTAAGAGGGGCATTGCAGGGTTGCCAGGACAGGCCTCTCTGCTGACATAACATTTGATTAGTGACCCGAATGAAGTAAGAAATGAGCTGAGCAGATGTCTGAGGAGAGAAGGCTCCAGGCAGACTGAACAATGTGTGCAAAGACCTTGGAGAGAGAACATGATGGACGTTTCTAAATAAAACATCTACTCTTTATCTCTTGAGAATGTGTTTAAAAAATAACTCTCTGAATTGTTTGCCATATGAAATTTAATTGCTTCCTGATTTTGACTAGAACTCCTGTTCCATTGACCATTAATTTTGGTAAGTGTGGCCGTTTCGGGGCATGAGTAACGGATATTCCAAATTTGGAGGGAGAAGTGGTAGATGAGAACGTTGGCACGGGCTTGCCCTGGCAAAGCTTATCACTGGAACAGAGAGATGAATAATTAAAGGATATACAAAAATGCTTTCATGAGGAGGTTTTGAAAATGTTTCATATGAAAATAATTAAAATAACACATTCCCCCAACCATTATCAAGCATTTGAAGATTTGGCTTGTGAAATATGTCACAGGGTTTTGGGAAAGGCTATGCTCATTCCCAACCACTAACAAATGAGCTAGCTGTTCATTTTACTCTGTGGATTTGTGTGTTTGTCAACCAAATAAAAGGCAACATCATAACCCACTTTTAGTGGTCAGAATTTTACAGGCGGCTCTCTGTGCAGATATGCCACAGGAAATAAAACTGGATGGATTCAGGTTATATCAAGTTTATGCAGTGGGAACAGCTGGCTGCTGTGTGGCTAAATCATGTGGTTGAGTTTGGCACATCTCATCCATTCTATCTCTGACTGCACATGCAGCAGCTGAACCAAGCCAACCATTGTCCTCTTGGGGCAGTTAGCTATGTCCCTCTCCTCATCACAGCCATCACTTTTTCTCCGTTCTTAAAGATTTTAGCTCCTGGCTTACTCTCTTTGATTCTACTGTCTTAATTCTTGGGGATTTCAATACCTATGTATCCTTGCAGTTCCTTTAGTTTCACCTGCTAACGAACATGTCCTCCTCCATCTGAGACCCTCACTCCTTCTTTGTCATTTAATCACTACAAATTCTGCATCTCTCCCACCTCCTATCTTTAGAACTCTTTCCTCTAGTCTCTTAAATTTTTTTTCTTTTGAGACGAAGTCTTGCTCTGTTGCCCAGGCTGGAGTGCAGTGGTGGGAACTCAGCTGACTGCAACCTCCACCTCCCAGGTTCAAGTGATTCTCCTGTCTCAGCCTCCTAAGTAACTGGGATTACAGGTGCCCACCACCATACCCAGCTATGATCTGCCTGTCTCGGTCTCCCAAAGTGCTACAATTATAGGCATGAGCCACCATGCCCAGCCAGTATCCAGATTTTGAAAATTCAACAACTCCGTTACCAACAAGAGTCCTAACATCATTTCACTGTCCCTCACTTCTCTCATGTCCTCACTTCTTAAACGTAAGGACTTTGATCCTTAACTTCCAGGGTCAATCATTAAAATCTCTTCTTTGCCTATATAGACAAATCCATTGCCTTGTTTGGATTAGTGGAATTTCCTGGGCTTCCTGAACATAGTTGGAAAACACTCAGTGATGAGCACAGTTCTTACTCTAACATCACGTTTACAAACATCAAATCAGCCCATGCCTGCTTCTTGGCAATCACGCTGTTTTCTGAGATCATTACCCTCTGTCTCTCCAGAGGACAATTTCATTCTTTTTCCTCCCTTCTCAGACCTCCAAATCTCAGCTGATTCCATTTTCCCCATTTTTAAGAAAAAATTTGAAAAACCAGAAAGGAACTTCCGTAAGCTCCCATCATTATACCTACCCACTTTCCTGTGTCTGTGTCCATGTCATCTTACTTCTCTCACCCTTATCATGGGTGAACAAACTCTCCATGAACAGCCTAGCCATTGCTATCCAACAACGATGTTGAACATTGCTCCAACAATTTTAATCCTTCTCTAATATATGGGCAATTTCTGCCAATCATATCCATCGGTACAAGCTGCTTCTATTTCTCCATTATTAGATAAAAAGAAAAAACCTCTTTGATCCTATTTCATCTTCCAGTGATTTCCTCATTTCTTGACTCTGCATTACAAGAAAACTTTTTGACTGCTTTGTCTACACTCTCCATCTCCAATTTTACTCCTCCAACTGAATGCCTTCAGCATTACTCCTACCAAGAATATCCATGACATCAACATTGGTTAAGTCCAGTGGTCCTTTCTGGGGGTTATATAACTTGACTTTTGGTATTTGGCGCAGTTGATTTCTCTCTCCTCTTGTAACACATTCTTCACTTGGTTTCTAGGATACCCCATTTGCCTTGTTTCCTCCTTCTCAGGCCCCCTTTCAGCTCTTCACCTTCTATCTCTAAATATTGAAGTTCCCTCAGGCTCAGTTCTGGTATTCAGCTTTTCTACTTATACTCACCACTTAGGCAATTTCCCACATCTCACAGTATTACTAAAATACCAGAGGTTCAGTCTAGGTCCCATTGCTTGCCACAAAGGAAGCCATTCACTGAGACAACAAGTATTGCCAGTGAAGAATATTTTATCTGGGTGCTGCAGCTGAGGAGAACAGGAGATGAGTCTGAAATCCAACTCCTCAACTGACTATAAAACTAGAAGTTTATAGATCAGATGATATAAGCACGTGTAGGAAGACAGGAATTAGAGAGGAGTAAGGAGAAAGAGTTGTCAACTGACAACTGATGAGGTAATTTCCACCATTAGAATCTTCAAACCAATACACATTTTGTTTTCAAATACACACATGAAGGCTCAACAGTGATAAAAGGGTTAGAATCAAAAACCACTAGAGAGTCTCACTTCTTTAATTACTACTCAATCCAAGTGAAGGTCATTTAATTTTAAAAATAGTAAACACTACTAAAACAATTTGGAGCAATTCTAATCAATATAATTTCCTGAAGGACAATACCACTCTTTCTTGAACATTAGAACTTTGTACCCATATCACAGTTTTCCTCATTACCCAAAGGAAAAGATCTGAAACCAACTCTAATTATTGATTCAACTGAACTACCTTAAAAATAAACACAGTTTACACATTTCTACTCTCCCTACTTTTCCGAATAACAATGAGATGCTAGAACCCTCACCCATCATGATTGCCTAGCCAAAAACCTGCTTTCTGTTGGCCAGCTCCTCTTCCTTATCCTTCCCTAATTCCTGTTTTCCCATGCATAATTGCATTTCTTCCCTGTTCTGTAAATCTCTAATTTTAGTTGGCTGCAGAGATAAATTTGAGACTGATCCTTTATCTTCTCAGCTGCAGCACCCAAATAAAGTCTTCTTTCCTGGCAATGCTTGTTGTCTCAGTGATTAGCTTTCTGTGCAGTGAGCAACAGGACCTAGACAATATACTTGGTGTTTTGGTAACAGTAGTTTAAAATGTTGCCTCTTTCAGGGGTGCATAACCTTTTCTATATTATGAACTCTCTTGGCAGACTGGTAAAACCTATGAACTCCCTTCTCAGATTAACATTTTAAAATAAAATACAATATATAGGATTTAAAAGGAAACCAATTACGTTGAATATGTATATCCAAATAGTTCTTAAAAGGTTCAGTAATAATACATGTGCTTATCTACACATTAAATAACAAGATCTAGCAGGGGTCTAAATAGCCATGGTAATTTTGAATTCATAATGAGCATAAATGATATTTAAAGAAATTATTGCAGCTGTCATGTAATATGAAAAAAATCTGTAATTTCTATCAGTGCCAAAGTCACAACTTTTCTAATGCTATGGGAATTGTGCCTAGTGTCACAAAGGAAGGATATGCTAAATTTCAGTTAGTGGTTAATAAAGATAAAGATGTAATTTATTTCCCCATCTGAGTTCCCACACCCTTTAAATATCCCATGGGTTCATAAATTTAACCCATGTTAATAACTCATGATCTATTGATATGCTTATGTCACCTAAATTTGTATCTGGTGGATTTCAAACTTCTGTGTTCAGCCATCTATTTTGGCATCTCAGCTGGATATCTGTTAACCATCTCCAACTTAACTTGTCTCAAACCAAACTCCTGGTTTTCCTACACTTCTTCTCTGCACTTGGGAAAATTGCCTTACTGGCCCTATTCAGTGCCAACTTGGTCATAGGGAAATGTTCTTGTTTTTTATTTCATTTATATGCAAGTTTGCCAAGACCCTGCTCTCTATTCAGAGGGAACTAAACATTCCAGAAATGTTCCCTTTATCCAAACGGTTCTGCTGCAGTCTGTTTTCGGTTGGTATCATTCCACCAGGCTGGGTGCTAAGATCACACACTGTGCAGTCTCAAGACATGAATCTGATCCAGGGTAAATCCCAGTGGGTCTCTCTACCTTCAAATTATACAGATAATCTGGCCACATCTCACCACCCTAATGTCACCATCATCTTGTCCTTGGATTGTTTTAAGAGCCTCCTAACTGTTGCCCACTTGAGTCTATTCTCAGCATGGCAACCAGAAGTATCCTGTTAAAATGTAGGTCATGTCATGCCACTTCACTGTTAAAAGTCATCCTAAGCCTTCTTATCTCACTGAGAGTAAAAATAAAAACCTTTTCTTGTGACTACACAGTACTCCTTCATCACCTCTCTGACTGCCCCCTACTTCTCTCCCCTAGTTTTCCCCTTTTGCTGTATTAACTCTGTTCTTTCAAGTCAGCAGGCATTCTTCTGCCTCAGTGCCTTTGCACTTACTCTCTTTTTTTTCCCATTTACTTTTCCTTCTGATATTTACATGGCTTGCTCTTCAAATTCCTTCAGGTTTTACACAAATAGCATTTTCTCACCACAAACCCTTCTTAATCCTCAACTAAATATTCCTTTTGCCTACTTTGTTTTCTTTCCTTGACCATTATCATTATCTCCCAGACTATTTCTTTTACTCATTCAACCTGCTTATTTTTGTCTCCACTACAAAAATACAAGCTTCTTCACAGAAGATATTTTGCTTTCTTCATTCACTATTTGATGTGGTTTGGATCGGTGTCCCTGCCCAAATCTCATGTTGAATTGTAATCCCCAAGGTTGGAAGTGAGGCCTGGTGGGAGGTGACTGGATCATGGGGATGGTTTCTCATGAATAGGTGAGTACCATCACCTTTAGTACTGCATAGTGTGAGTGAGACATCATGAGATCCGGTTGATTAAAAGTGTGTGGTACCCCCCAGCCCCCTCTTGGTCCTGCTCCTGTCATGTAAGATTCTGGCTCCTGCTTTGTTTTCCTCCATGAGTAAAAGCTCCCTGAGGCCTCCCCAGAAGCAGATGCTTTCATGCTTCCTATAAACCCTGCAGAACTGTGAGTCAATTAAACCGCTTTAAAAAAATAATAATAAATGACCAGTCTCAGGTATTTCATTGTTGGAATTTGAAAACAGACTAATACACTAGTGTGTACCAACCACCTAGTAAGCATTTGATAAATATTTGTTGAATGAATCCGTTGATGTACTGTCTTACAGAAATACAATGTGAACCCCATGTGTAATTTAAAATTTTCTAGTAGCCACATTAAAAATAAAAAGAACACTTATGAGATTGACTTTAGTAATATAGTCTACTTTATTTAACTTAGCCATATTATGTCTTTATAATCCAGTGGGTATTTGACACATTTTAATTCACAGAAATGCTTGATAGCTACATGAAGTCAGTAGCTACTGAATTTGGACAGGGCAAATCCAGAGGGATCATTTATATGACTAGTGTCATGATTAAGTAGGCTGTGAGTTGGATTGCCTGATTTTGAATTTAGAACATCAAACACAGAAACACACACACACACACACACACACACACACATACACACGATATTTTACTCTTTCCAAGTCAGTTGAAAGTAATATTAGTAGCTACTTTATAGAAGTGTTTTTAGAATTAAAAGATATAATTTAGGTAAAGAGACCAGCACGTAGTAAGAACTCGACAGGAATAAGCTATTATTAATATGGCTGAAATGGTGAGTTTTCAATCTATTAAACCCTTGGAGCTTTAAGTAAGGCCGGGAAACCATACTTTGTCTACTCTTCTATGCTAGAATAATAAAACAATTGGAATACAAACTTTTTTTTAAAATTTAGTATGTCTTTTTTTTTTTTTAATTTTACTTTAAGATCTGGGATACATGTACTGAATGTACAGGTTTGTTACATAGGTATACATGTGCCATGGTGGTTTGCTGCACCTATCAACTTGTCATCTAGGTTTTAAGCCCCACATGCATTAGGTATTTGTCCTAATGCTCTCGCTCCTCTTATCCCCCACCCTCCCAACAGGCCCCAGTGTGTGATGTTCCCTTCCCTGTGTCCATGTGTTCACATTGTTCAACTCCCACTTATGAGTGAGAACATGTGGTGTTTGGTTGCCTGTTCCTGTGTTAGTTTGCTAAGAATGATGGTTTCCAGCTTCATCCATGTCCTTGCAAAGGAGATAAACTCATTCTTTTTTTATGATTGCATAGTATTCCATGGTATATATGTGCCACATTTTCTTTGTCCAGCCTATCGTTGATGGGCATTTGGGATGGTTCCAGATCTTTGCTATTGTAAATAGTGCTGAAGTAAACATACATGTGCATATGTCTTTATAGCAGAATGATTTATAATCCTTTGCGTATATGCCCAGTAAGGGGATTGCTGGGTGAAAAGGTATGTCTGTTTCTAGATCTTTGAGGAATTGCCACACTGTCTTCCACAATGGTTGAACTAGTTTAAATCCCACCAACAGTGTAAAAGTGTTCCTATTTCTCCACGTCCTTGCCAGCATCTGTTGTTTCTAGACTTTTTAATGATCGCCATTCTAACTGGGGTGAGATGGTATCTCATTGTGGTTTTGATATGGATTTCTCTAATGACCAGTGATGATGAGCTTTTTTTCATGTTTTTTGGCCAGATAAATGTCTTCTTTTGAGAAGTGTCTATATTTTTTGTCCACTTTTTGATGAGGTTGTTTTTTATTTTTTCTTGTAAATTTCTTTAAGTTTCTTGTAGAGTCTAGATATTAACCCTTCGTTAGATGGATAGATTGCAAAAATTTTCTCCCATTCTGTAGATTGCCTCTTTACTATGATGATATTGAGGCAGTAATTAATAGCCTACCAACCAAAAAAAAGCCCAGGACCAGACAGATTCACAGCCAAATTCTACCAGAGGTACAAAGAGAAGCTGGCACTATTCCTTCTGAAATGATTCCAAACAATAGAAAAAGAGAGACTCCTCCCTAAGTGATTTTATTAGGCCAGCATAATCCTGATTCTAAAACTTGGCAGGGACACAACAAAAAAAGAAAAATTCGGGCCAATATTCCTGATGAACATTGATGCAAAAATCCTCAATAACACACTGGCAAACTGAACCCTGTAGCACATCCAAAAGCTTATCCACCATGACCAAGTCAGCTTCATCCCTGGGATGCAAGGCCAGTTCAACATATACAAATCAATAAATATAATCCATCACATAAACAGAACCAATGACAAAAACCACATGATTATCTCAATAGATGCAGAAAACGCCATAAATAAAATTCAACAACCCTTCATGCTAAAAACTTTCAATAAACATGGTATTGACGCAACATATCTCAAAATAACAAGAGCTATTTTTGACAAACACATAGCCAATATCATACCGAATGGGCAAAAGCTGGAAGCATTCCCTTTACAAACTTGCACAAAACAAGGATGTCCTCTCTCACTACTCCTACTCAACATAGTATTGGAAGTTCTGGTCAGGGCAATCAGACAAGAGAAAGAAATAAAAGATATTCAAAGAGGAAGAGAGGAAGTCAAATTGTCTCTGTTTGCAGATGACATGATTGCATGTTTAGAAAACCCCATCATCTCAGCCCCAAAACTCCTTACGCTGATAAACAACTTCAGCAAAGTCTCAGGATACAAAATCAATGTGCTAAAATCACAAGCATTCCTATGCACCAATAATAGACAAGCAGAGAGCTACTTGTGAACTCCATTCACAATTGCTACAAAGAAAATAAAATACTTAGAAATACAACTTACAAGGGAAGTGAAAGACCTCCTCAAGGAGAACTACAAGCCACTGTTCAAGGAAATCGGAAAGGACACAAACAAATGGAAAAACAATCCATACTCATGGATAGGAAGAATCAATATTGTGAAAATGACCATACTGCCCAAAGTAATCTATAGATTCAATGCTATTCCCATGAAGCTACCATTGACTTTCTTCACAAACTAGAAAAAAACTACTTTAAATTTCATACGGAACCAAAAAAGAACCCATATAGCCAAGAGAATCCTAAGCAAAAAAAAAAACAAAGCTGGAGGCATCATGTTACCTGACTTCAAACTATACTACAAGGCTACTGTAATCAAAACAGCATGATAATGGTACCAAAACAGATATATAATATATCTGTTTTGTCTCTCTATATATATAGACAAATGCAGCAGAACAGAGGCCACAGAAATAACACCACACATCTACAACCATCTAATCTTTGACAAACCTGACAAAAACAACCAATAGGAAAATGACTCCCTATTTAATAAATGGTGGTGGGAAAACTGGCTGGCCATATGCAGAAAACAGAAACTGGACCCCTTCCTTACACCTTACGCTAAAATTAACTCAATATGGATTAAAGACTTAAGTGTAAAACCTAAAACCATAAAAACTCTAGAATAAAACCTAGGCAATACCATCCAGGACATAGGCATGGGCAAAGACTTCATGACTAAAACACCAAATTGCAACAAAAACCAAAATTGACAAATGGGATCTAATTAAACTAAAGAGCTTCTGCTCAGCAACAGAAACCTTTTATTGGAATTAATGAAATGATGAATGTTGTTTCTGATAAGAAGCTAGTGGAGGTGATTATACTAAATTATACTAAAAAGCCCCAATACAAATGTGTATAAATATGAATGCAACAAAAGATTGTTCCACTGAATACCTGGCGATTCATTGGAACCCTGACTCCTGTTCCCTCTGTTGCAACTCAAGTTTCTCACATGTCCAGTTGCTCTAGTATATGCTTGTTTACAAGAGAGCTAGTGAGAAGAGTGTTTTCCAAAGAATATTTTGCCAAAGAGTGATTGGTTTCACAGGTGTATGAGATATGTCTAAACTCATCAAATTATATAGAATAAACATGTTGCTATGGTATGAATGCTCATATCACCTCCAAAATGCACGTTGAAACTTATTCCCCAATGCAACGGGATTATGACATGGGCCTTTTAGGAGGTGGTTAGACCATGAGGGCTCTGCCCTCATGGATGGGATTAGTGCCTTACAAAAGAGCTCAATGGGGCAAGTTCACCACTTCAGTCCATTCTGCCATTTGAGGACACATGGTTAGTCCCCTCCAGAGAAATTAGCATTCAAGGAATTATCTTGGAAACAGAGAGCAGGCCTCTGTTAGTGTCAACTAAACCTGTTGACACTTTGATCTTGGACTTTCCAGACTCCAGAACTGTGTGAAATAAATTTCTGTTATTTCTAAGTTGCCCAGTCTCAGGTATTTTGTTACAGCAGCACAAATGAACTAAGACGAGTGTACGACTTTTTGTATATCAATTATACCTCAATCAAACTGTCAATTTAAAAAGTATTTGTTTGATAAATGAAATCTGCAATGTTTTCCCATCTTTAAAGTTGTATGTCAAAAAATTGGTCATTCATGAACATTCATAATATGATCACTGCTCTTGGATAGTTACTGCTATAAACAACTTCTTTGACCTCCCCAAACCAAAGCTAATCATAAAGTGATCCTGCAGGAGAATTACATATTTAAATGTAGGGACAAAAAGACTTCAATAATCAATTTGTGGTTTAAAACAAACTTCCTGGAACTTACACACGATTATTATTGCTTTAAATAAGTGGCTTTGAAAAAAAATGTATACTTCATTCCTCAGAGGTTTACACTACATGGCCATGAGGCAGATCATTCATTCATCCATTTATTCATTCAACAGGTGTGCACCTATAATGAGTCAGGCATTGTTCCAGGCATTGGAGATCCAGAGCTGAGCAAAGCTGGTGAGGTATGTGTTTTTCTTTGGCTCACGATCTACTGGAGAAAAGAGAAGAATGCAGATAATGAACAAAATTGAGATCACTGTTGTAAAGGCAACAGAAAAGTGAAGCAGGAGAGAGCCAGGGTGTAGGAAACCAGCCAGGGACCAGAGAAAGCACAAGAAGAAAGGAGCCCAGGCAGGACATGACCGTTGGAGATGAAATAAAAGTCTGAGCATCACAACCCTAGTCTGTTTTGAAACCCTTGGAGAGTCAATGAATGAAGACAAGAAGGGAATGGGCTGGGCCTGCCACGTGGAGATGACCAGAACCTGAGAGCTGCCAGAGATGAGGTGTGGCAGAGCAGGAACAGTACCTCTATGCAGAAAGAGGATGTGCAAAGCTCCGGGTGTGGTGGCTCACACCTGTAATCCCAGCACTCTGGGAGGCTGAGGCCGGTGGATCACAAGGTCAGCAGTTTGAGACCAGCCTGGCCAATATGGTGAAACTCCGTCTGTACTAAAAATACAAAAATTAGCCAGGCGTGGTGGCGCGTGCCTGTAGTCCCAGCTACTCGGGAGGCTGAGGAGGGAGAATCGCTTGAACCCGGGAGGCGGAAGTTGTAGTGAGTGGAGATCATGCCACTGTACTCCAGCCTGGGTGACAGAGACTCTGTCTCAAAAAGAGGTTGTGCAAGGAAGAGTTACATAAGTGAACCAAAGAAGGCCTCTGTATATGGACCTCAGGGCTGTCTACCAGTTCACAGTTCACAGAAGGCTGAGACCTGTTAGCTCAAAAGCCTACCAACAGCAAACTCAAACTGTTACACATCCAATCGTTTTACACATAGCCCCAATATGCATATTTTTAGTTAATACCTGCTTGCTTTGCACACCCCATGAAACTCTGCCCACCATCTACTAGCCATACACAAGATAAATCCTGGGGCTATAAAGATCCCACACAGCTGTTTGCTGCCCTCTGGAGCTCTCTGACCGAGAGACCCCCTGCTAGACTGCTAGACTGATATCACCTAGACGTGTAAATCTTCTCTCCAATTGCCCTCTTCCCTGGGAGTTTCATCCCCTCAACTCCTAGTGACCCTTGCACTATAGCCTCTGGATAGTCACATGATGTGAGGGACTTGTCCTTTCTGGAAACCTGTCAAAGTGGCACCCAAATAAGGCTTGTATGTGTGCTGCTCCCATATCTGTTTCTCCTTCACCTTTTAAGCTCTGGGGTACATGTGCAGGATGAGCAGGTTTGTTTCATTGGTAAACATGTGCCATGGTGGTTTGCTGCACAGATCAACCCATGAACTAGGTATTAAGCCCCGTATCCATCAGCTATTCTCCCTGACGCTGTCTTTCCCACACCCCCACAATTACAAGTCCTAGTGTGTGTTGTTCCCCTCAATGTGTCTATGTGTTCTCATCACTCTGCTTTCACTTATAAGTGAGAACATGCAGTGTTTGGTTTTCTGTACCTGCATTAGTTTGCTGAAGATAATGGCTTCCAGATCCAATAAGGTCCTTACAAAAGGACATGGTCTTGTTCCCTTTATTCCATGGTGTATATGTACCACAATTCCTTGCTAGACTATGCACCACCTAGTCTATCATTGATGAGCATTTGTGTTGATTCCATGTCTTTGCTATTGTGAATAGTGCTGCATTGAATATAAATGTACATGTATCTTTATAATAGAATAATTATATTCCTTTGGGTATATACCCTGTCATGCAATTTCTGTGTCAAATGGCATTTCTACCTCTAGATTTGTGAGGAATTGCCACACTGTCTTCCACAATGCTTGAACTAATTTACACTCCTACCAACAGTGGAAAAGCATTCCTTTTTCTCTGCAACATTGTCAGCATCTGTTTTCTTAACTTTTTAATAATCACCATTCTGACTGGTGTGAGATGGTATCTCATTGTGGTTTTGATTTGCATTTATCTAATGATCCGTGGTGAGCTTTTTTTCATGTTTGTTGGCCCCATGAATGCCTGCTTTTGAGAAATGTCTGTTCATGTCCTTTGCCGACTTTTTAATTGGATTTTTTAAATTGTACTTTAGACTCTGGGGTACATGTGCAGATCATGCAGGATTGTTGCATAGGTACATTCATGGCAATGTGGTTTGTTGCCTCCATCCCCCCATCACCTATACCTGACATTTCTCCCCATGTTATCCATCCTCTATCCTCCCTCCCATTATCCCTCCCGAAGCCCCCCAATGGACCCCAGTGCGTGATGCTCCCCTCTTTGTGTCCAAGTATTCTCATTGTTCAACACCTGCCTATGAGTGAGAACATGCAGTGTTTGATTTTCTGTTCTTGAGTCACTTTGCTGAGAATGATGGTTTCCAGGTTCATCCATGTCCTTACAAAGAACACAAACTCATCATTTTTTATGGCTGCATAGTATTCCATGGTGTATATGTGCTACATTTTCTTTGTCCAGTCTATCACTAATGGGCATTTGGGTTGGTTCCTGGTCTTTGCTATTGTAAACAGTGCCACAGTGAACATACGTGTGCATGTGTCTTTATAATAGAATGATTTATAGTCCTTTGGTCATATGCCCAGTAATGGGATTGCTGAGTCAAATGGAATTTCTATTTCTAGATCCTTGAGGAATCGCCACGCTGTCTTCCATGATGTTTGAACTAGTTTATACTCCCACCAACAGTGTAAAAGTGATCCTATTTCTCTACATCCTCTCTAGCATCTATTGTCTCCAGATTTTTTAATGATCACCATTCTAACTGGCATGAGATGGTATCTCAATGTGGTTTTGATTTGCATTTCTCTAATGACCAGTGATGATGAGCATTTTTTCATATGTTTGTTGGCTTCATATATGTCTTCTTTTAAAAAGCATCTGTTCATATCCTTTGCCCACTTTGAATGGGGTTTTTTCTTGTAACTCTGTTTCAGTTCTTTGTAGATTCTGGATATTAGCCCTTGGTCAGATGGGTAGATTGCAAAAATTTTTTCCCATTCTGTTGGTTGCCAGTTGCTCTAATGATTATTTCTTTTGCTGTGCAGAAGCTCTGAAGTTTAATTAGATCCCATTTGTCTAATTCGGTGTTTGTTGCCATTGCTTTTGGTGTTTTAGTCATGAAGCCCTTGCTTATGCCTATGTTCTGAATGGTTTTGCCTAGATTTTCTTCTAGGGTTTTTATGGTGTTAGGCCTTATGTTTAAGTCCTTAATCCATGTGGAGTTAATTTTAGTATAAGGTGTCAGGAAGGGGTCCAGTTTCTGTTTTCTGCACATTGCTAACTGATTTTCCCAACACCATTTATTAAACAGGGGATCCTTTTCCCATTGCTTGTTTTTGTCAGGTTTGTCAAAGAGCAGATAGATGGTTATAGATGTGTGGTGTAGCTCCAGAGGCCTCTGTTCTGTTCCATTGGTCTATGTCTCTGTTTTGATACCAGTACCATGCTGTTTTGATTACCGTTGCCTTGTAGTATAGCTTGAAGTCTGGCAGCATGATGCCACCAACTTTGTTCTTTTTGCTTAGGATTGTCTTGGCTACTATGCAGGCTCTTTTTTTGGTTCCATATGAAGTTTAAAGTGTTTTTTTTCCAGTTCTGTGAAGAAGGTCATTGGTAGTTTGATGGGAATAGCATTAAATCTGTAAATTACTTTTGACAGTATGGCCATTTTCACAATATTTATTCTTCTTAACCATGAGTATGGAATGTTTTTCCATCTGTTTGTGTCTTCTCTTATTTCCTTGAGCAGTGGTTTGTAGTTATCATTGAAGAAGTCTTTTACCTTCTTTGTTAGTTGCATTCCTAAGTATTTTATTCTTCTTGTAGCAATTGTGAATGTGAGTTCGCTCTTGATTTGGCTCTCTGTTTGTCTGTTATTGGTATATAGGAATGCTTGTGATTTCTGCACATTGATTTTGTTTCCTAAGACTTTGCTGAAGTTGCTTATCAGCTTACGGAGAGTTTGGGCTGAGATGATGGGTCTTCTAAATATACAGTCATGTTGTCTGCAAATAGAGACAATTTGACTTCCTCCTTTCCTAATTGAATACCCTTTATTTCTTTTTCTTGCCTGATTGCTCTGGATTAAACTTCCCATACTATATTGAATAAGAGTGGAGAGAGAGGACATCCTTGTCTAGTGCCAGATTTCAAAGGGACTGCTTCCAGTTTTTGCCCATTCAGTATGATATTGGCAGTGTGTTTGTCATAAATAGCTTTTATTATTTTGTGATACATTCCATCAATACCTAGTTTATTGAGAGTTTTTAGCATAAAGGGCTGTTGAATTTTGTTGAAGGCCTTCTCTGCATCTATTGTGCATCTATTGAGATAATCTTGTGGTTTTTGTCTTTGGTTCTATTTATATGGTGAATTATGTTTATGGACTTGCATATGTTGAAACTGCCTTGCATCCTTGGGATGAAGCATACTTGATCATGATGGATAAGCTTTTTGATGTGCTATTGCAATCAGTTTGCCAGTATTTTATTGAAGATTTTTGCATCTATATTCCTCATGGAGATTGGCCTGAAGTTTTCTTTTTTTGTCGAATCTCTCCCTGGTTTTGGTATCAAGATGGTGTTGGTCTCAGAAAATGAGTTGGGGAGGATTCCCTCTTTTTGTCTTGTTTGGAATAGTTTCAGAATGATTGGTACCAGCTCCTCTTTGTATGTCTGGTAGAATTTGGCTGTGAACCCGTCTGGACCTGGAATTTTTTTGATTGGTAGGCTATTAATTGCTGCCTCAACTTCAGCCCTTGTTATTGGTCTATTCAGGGTTTCGACTTCTTCCTGGTGCAAGTGTCCAGGAATTTATCCATTTCTTTCAGGTTTACTGGTTTATGTGTTTAGAGCTGTTTTTAGTAATCTCTGATGGTAGTTTGTATTTCTGTGGGATCAGTGGTGATATCCCCTTTATCATTTTTTATTGCATGTATTTGATTCTTCTCTCTTTTCTTTTTTATTATTCTGGCTTGTGGTCTATTTTGTTAATCTTTTCAAAAAAACAACTCCTAGATTTACTGATTTTTTGAAGTGTTTTTTTTGGGTCTCTGTCTCCTTCATTTCTGTTCTGATCTTAGTTATTTCTTGTCTTCTGCTGGCTTTTGAGTTTTTTTAATCTTGATCCTCTAGCTCTTTCAATTTTGATGATAGGATGTCTATTTTAGATCTTTCCTCACTTTCTCATGTGGGCATTTATTGCTGTAAATTTCCATTTAGACACTGATTTAAATGTGTCCCAGAGATTCTGGTACATTGTGTCCTCATTCTCATTGGTTTTGAAGAGCATCTTTATTTCTGCCTTCATTTCATTGTTTATCCAGTCAACATTCAGGAGCTAGTTGTTCAGTTTCCAGGAAGTTGTGTGGTTTTCAGTTAGTTTCTTAATGCTAAGGTCTAACTTGATTGCACTATGGTCTGAGAGACTGTTCGTTATGATTTCCATTTTTTTCATTGGGAGAGGAGTGATTTACTTCCAATTGTGTGGTCAGTTTTAGAGTAAGTGCGATGTGGTGCTGAGAAGAATGTATATTCTGTGGCTGTGGGGTGGAGAGTTCTGTAGATGTCTATTAGGTCCGCTTGTTCCAATTCTGCATTCAATTCCTGTATATCCTGTTGATTTTCTGTCTCATCGATATGTCTAGTGTTGACAGTGAAGTGTTAAAGTCTCCCACTATTATTGTGTAGGAGTCTGTCTTTCTGTAGGTCATTAAGAAACTTGCTTTATGTGTCTGGGTGCTCCTGTATTGGGTGCATATATATTTAGGATAGTTAGCTCTTCTTGTTGTATTGATCCTTTCACTATTATGTAGTGTCATTCTTTATCTCTTCTGATCTTCGTTGGTTTAAAGTCGATTTTATCAGAGATTAAAATTGCAATCCCTGCTTTTTTTTTTTTTGCTCTCCATTTGCTTGGTAGATCCTCTTCCATCCCTTTATTTTGAGTCTATGTGTGTCTTTGCATGTGAGATGGGTTTCCTGAATACAACACTCCAATGGGTTTTGACTTTTTACCCAGTTTGACAGTCTGTGTCTTTTGAATGGGGCACTTAGGCCATTTACATTTAATGTTAATATTGTTATGTGTGAATTCGATCCTGCCATTTTGTTACTGGTTGTTTGCTTTGCCCGTTGGACAATGCAGTTTCCTCATTGCATTGTTGGTCTTTACCATTTGGCTCATGTTTGCAGTGGCTGGTAGTGGATGTTTTTTTCTGTGTTTAGTGCTTTCTTCAGGAGCTTTTGTAAGGCAGGTCTGGTGGTGACAAAATCTCTCAGTAGTTGCTTGTCCGTAAAAGATTTTATTTCTCCTTCATTTATGAAGCTTAGTTTGGCTGGATATGAGATTCTGGGTTGAAAGTTCTTTTCTTTAAGGATGTTGAATATTGGTCCCCATTCTCTTCTGGCTTGTAAGGTTTCTGCTGAGAGATCCCCTGTGAGTCTGATGTGCTTTCCTTTGTGGGTGACCTGAACTTTCTCTCTGGCTGCCCTTAGCATTTTTTCCTTCATTTCAACCCTGTTGAATCTGATGATTAAATGCCTTGGGGTTGCTATTCCTGAGAAGTATCTCTGTGGTGTTCTTTTTATTTCCTGTATTTGAATGTTGGCCTGCTTTGCTATGTTGGGGAAGTTCTCCTGGATAATATTTTGAAGAGTGTTTTCCAGCTTGGATTCATTTTCCCTGTCCTCTTCAGGTATACCAATCAAGCGTAGATTAGGTCTTTTCACATAATCCCATATTTCTTGGAGGCTTTGTTCATTTCTTTTCACTCTTTTCTTGCCTTCTCTTTTTATTTCATTGAGTTCATCTTCGATCTCTGATACCCTTTTTTCTGCTTGATTGATTCGGCTATTGAAACTTGTGTATGCTTCATGAAGTTCTCGTGCTGTGTTTTTCAGCTCCATTAAGTCGTTTATGTTCTTTTCTAGGCTGGTTATTCTACTTAGCATTTCATCTAATCCTTTTTCAACATTCTTAGTTTCTTTGCATTGGGTTAAAACATGTTCTTTTAGCTCGGAGAAGTTTGTTATTACCCACCTTCTGAAGCCTGCTTCTGTCAGCTCATCAAAATCATTTTCTGACCTGTTTTGTTGCCATGCTGGTGAGTCATGATCTCTCTGGGGAGGAGAGGCATTCTGGACGTTGATGTTTTCGTCCTTTTTGCACTGGTTTCTTCCCCTCTTCTCTGAGTGGACATCCTTTCTGTTAAAGTTGGGGTTATTTCTCCCATATGAGGCTTTTTTCTTTTAAATGCGGGTGTCAGTGTGCCACTTGCGACAGTCTGTCCATTGTCTGCCTGTGGAGGCCCTGCTGGGCTAGCTCAGTCTCAGCCAGGCTGCTGTTTATTCTTCGCCTGATTTCTGTACTCGTGGGGTTAGCCCCGCCTTCCCAATGGCGGGCTTTTCCCCTCTGCTGAGCCTGCTGCTCCTGTGTGGAGGGTGTGTTAACTGCGAAACCCTCCTGGGAGACGGACTCCCGTAGCTGGATCTTGTAGGGGAGGGGTCTGTCTGGTTGTATCCCCCTCCCTGCTTTCAACTCTCCCTTCGTGGGACTGGCATTTCCTTTTCACAAGCTTTCTCAGTATTAGTCCAAATCTCCACCCTCGTCTGAGCTAACAAGTCACTGATCTGGCTGAGACTGCTGGCCTGGGCTGGGGCCTGTGTCTGCAACTCCAGGTGGTTATTAGCAAGGTGGCATTTTCCTGGTCTGTGTGTTGCTGAAGTCTTGGACTGAATTGCTGTATTTGATTCAGAGAACCAAGGAGGTGATACCCACCCCCCCGATCCTTCATGACTGATACACTTTCCAGGTGGGGCAGCACCCTGCCTTGCCTCGGCTGGATGCCTTTGGGCTGCTTTCGCTTCCTTTTTTGGGGGTTAATCCCGCTGTTCAACCAGTCCCTTTAAAACAAAACTGGTATCTTGCTCAGAGACCCGGATATTGCTCTGGTTCTGTCTCACTCAGTGGTAGCTGCACTCTGGAGAAGCTTCCTTTCAGCCATCTTCCCCTCTCCAACTCCGGATTTTTTTTTTCTCATAAATTCGTTTAAGTTCCTTGTAGCCTCTGCTTAGTAGACCTTTGTCAGATGAATAGATTGCAAAAATTTTCTTCCATTCTGTAGTTTGCTTACTCTGTTGATAGTTTTTGGTTTGTTTAATTAGATCCCATTTGTCAAATTTCCCTTTGTTGCAATTGCTTTTGGTGTTTTTGTCATGAAAGCTTTGCTGTTCCTATATCTTGAATGATATTGCTTAGATTTTCTTCTAGGGTTTTTATAGTTTGAGTTTTACATTTAAGTGTTTAATGAATCTTGAGTTAATTTTTGTGTAAGGTGTAAGGAAGGGATCCAGCTGTAATTTTATGCATATGGCTGGTTCTCCCCGCACCATTTATTACATAGGGAATCCTTTCCCCATTGTTTATTTTTGTCAGGCTTGTCTAAAATCAGATGGTTCTAGATGTGTGATCTTATATCTGAGTTATCTATTCTGTTCCAAGGGTATATGTGTATGTTTTTGTATCAGTACCATGCTGTTTTGGTTACTCTAGTCTTTTAGTATAGTTTGAAGTTGGGTGGCATGATTCTTCCAGCTTTTTTTTTTTGCTTAAGATTCTCTTAGATATTTGGGCTATTTTTTTGTTTCATTTAAATTTTAAAATCGTTATTTCTAATTCTGTGAAGAATGCCAATGGTAATTTAACAGGAATAGCTTTGAATCTATAAATTGCTTTGGGCAGTATGCCCATTTTCAGGAAATTGATTCTATCCATGAGCATAATAGATTTTTCCATTTGTTTGTATTCTCTCTGATTTCCTTGAGAAGTGGTTTGTAGTTCTCCTTGAAGATGTCCTTCACTTCCCTTGTTAGTTGTGTTCCTACATATTTTATTCTTTTAGTAGCAATTGCAAATGGAGGTTCATTCATAATTTGGCTTTCTGCTTGCCTTTTGTTGGTGTACAGGAATGCTAGAAATTTTTGCACATTGATTTTGTATCCTGAGACTTTGCTGAAGTTGCTTTTCAGCTTGAGAAGCTTTTGGGCTGAGATGATGGAGTTTTCTAGATATAGGATTATGTCATCTGCAAAGATAATTTGACTTACTCTCTTTCTATTTGAATATATTTTATTTTTTTCTCTTGCCTAATTGCCCTGGCCAGAACTTCCAACACTATGTCAAATAAGAGTGATGAGAGAGGACATCCTTGTCTTATGCCAGTTTTCAGTGGAAATGCTTCCACTTTTGCTCATTCAGTATGATATTGGCTGTGGGTTTGTCATATTTGACTCTTATTATTTTGAGGTATGTTCCTTCAAACCTTGTTTATTGAGAGTTTTTAGCATAAAGGAATGTTGAATTTTATTTAAGGCCTTTTCTGCATCTATTGAGATAATTATGTGGTTTTTGTCTTTAGTTCTTTTTATGTGATAAATGAATTAGGGAGGAGTCCCTCTGATATGGTTTGGCTCTGTGTCCCTACCCAAATCTCATCTCATAGCTGTCATAATTCCCACATGTTGTGGGAGGGACCCAGTGGGAGATGACTGAATCATGGAGGTGGGTCTTTGTCTTGGAGTTCTTGTGATAGTAAATAGGTCTCATGAGATCTGATGGTTTTAAAAACAGCAGTTTAGCCATTCTAACTTGTGTGAGATAGCATCTCAATGCAGTTTGAATTTGCATTTCTCTAATGATTACTGATGTCGAGCATTTTTTAATATGCTATGGGCTGCATGTATATTTTCTTTTGAAAATTGTTCTTTATGTACTTTGCCCATTTTTTAATGAAGTTATTTGCTTGTAAACTTGCTTAAGTTCCTTATGGCTTCTGGATATTAGACCTTTGTTGGATGCATAGGTTGCAGATATTTTCTCCCATTCTGTAAGTTGTCTGTTTACTCTGTTGCTAGAATCTTTTGTTGTTCAGAAGCTCTTTAGTTTAATTAGGTCCTATTTGTCAGTTTTTGTTTTTGTTGCAATTGCTTTTGGGGTCTTTGTCATAAAATTTTTGCCAGGGCCTATGTTCTGAATGGTATTTCCTAGGTTATCATCCAGAGTTTTTATAGCTTTAGGCTTTACATTTAACTCTTTAATCCCTCTTGAGTTGATTCTTGTGTAGGGTATAAGGAAGAGACCCAGTTTCAATCTTCTGCATATGGCTAGTGAATTAGCTCAGCATCATTTATTGAATAAGGAGTCCATTCCCTATTGTTTGTTTTTGTTGACTGTGTTGAAGATCAGATGGTTGTAGGTGTGTGGCTTTATTTCTAGGCTCTCTATCCTGTTCCATTGGTCTATGTGTCTGTTTTTTTAGTTTTGTATAGTGACCCTAGTAAACTAATATACTCTTTTTACCTGAGATATCTTTTTACTTTAGCTTTATCTGAGGTATCTTTTCCTCATTCCTCATATGAGAAATTCCTATTCCTTTTCCAAGATCTAGTTCAAATGGTGCTCCAGTGATTATTTTTCTGACTCCTTCAGGTATAAGTTATCCATTCTGTTGTTCCCAAATAATTTTGCTATTGCATCTACTCTGAAGTTTATCTCGGCTCACTGCAACCTCTGCCTCCTCGGTTCAAGCAATTCTCTGCCTCAGCCTCCTGAGTAGCTGGGACTACAGGCATCCGCCACCATGCCCAGCTACTTTTCTTGTGATTTTAGCAGAGATTGGGTTTCGCCATCTTGACCAGGCTGGTCTTGAACTCCTGACCTCGTGGTCCACCCACCTTGGCCTCCCAAAGGTGGATTACAGGCATGAGCCACTGCGCTTGGCCAGAATCAGGAAATTTTATGTAAAAATTATCTTGGAGATTAAAATAATCTGGAAACATGGGCTGAATTGTTTATAATGCAAACACTGACTGGAGCTGAACAACTACTTCTCTTTATTCCTTATGGATGTTATGTTACCTACCTGAACCTGTAGATAGGAGTTTGTTACTGAAATAAAACTGTTTTTTCTATACTCATACTTCTGACACCAAATGTACAGGTATTTTACAACAAGTAATTTTCTAATTTTTTGTGGGTACAAATAAGGTGTTCTACAATTTAATTCAATTCTGACTACTTGGAGTTTGTGCAGATGACAATGTTTAAGGATGCAATCCCATGAGGCTACCCCCAACATGCCAATTGCAAGTAGTGGGTCTCTAGGTTACCCACACTTCTCTGTGATTTGCCTACAAACCAGGGGTTCCCACAACTCACTCCTCAGGTTCAATAATTTACCATAACAGCTCACAAGAAAACCCTTTACTCACTACTATAGGTTTATTATAGAGATTTTTAAATAAAGGATAAGAATAAATAATCAGATGAAGTGGTAATAGGATGATATCCAAAAGAGTCCTGAGCACAGGAGCTTCTGTCCCCATGGAGTTACGATGCCCCACCCTCCTGGCATGTTTATATTTTACCAGCCTGGAAGCTGCTCAAATCCCATTGTTTAGGGTTTTCGTGGAGGTTCTATTATGTAGGCATGAGTTATTAAATAATTGACTGCTGATGATCGGCTCAAATGGAGCATTTTTTCTTTTCTCTGGAGATCAGGGGTGCAGCTGAAAGTTCTTCTAGTTCAAATGGTGCTCCAGTGATTATTTCTGATCACATGATTGGTTCCTCTGGTGACCTCTTCTTACTTCCTCAAATAAACCAGTACCTCTTGAAGTCTTGGACTTTCTTTCTTTTCCCTTCATTCTGAAGCTATTCAAGGGCTCTGTCAAGAGTCATCTCATTAGCATAAACTTAGGTATCAGTGAAAGGGACTTATTATGAATAATGAAACATGTTTCTATCACCTCCATCTACCCAGGAAATTTCAAGGGTTTAGAACTCTGTGCCAGAAACTGAGGATGAAGATGAAATATATGTTTCTTGTTAATGCCACATCACAGTACTCCTGTCCCCCTCCTTTACTATTTTCCTTGCATGTGTGTGTCAAAAACTGCTTCAATGTCTTCCTGCCCCAGTCACTGATGGTGCTCATCTGTCCACCAGCTGCTAAACATCAAGAGTTCCTCAGAAGTACATGTGACAACTTCTGGGATCCAGAGTGCTGAAGGAGGAATATATTGAACAATAATGGCCTATCAAAAACCTGTATGTGTGTGTGTGTGTGTGTGTGTGTGTGTGTGTGTGTGTGTGTGTGTGTGATTGGCAATGGACAAGGGATTGTAGAGGTTGTGGAATTCAGGCAGCTCTGCCACTCTGGAGTGTTGTTGAGATTCTCAGGTAGGTAAATATTACTTAGGAGCTCATGAAGCCTATAATGAAATCAAATGATGGTCTCTTCTTATTTCCTCAAATAAACCAGTACCTCTTGAAGCCTGGGACTTTCTTTTAATTTTCACATCCACTACTTTTTATCTAATGGAATAACTCCCAAGAAAAATTAAAAATGTCTACATATATATTAACAAAACTATAAAATACCAGTACAATGTGTAAGTTATGAGTATATATCATATATAATTTTTTATATGCATATACTTACTTGATTTATAATACTTATGCACATAGTGTATAATTCTTTTTTGATATGAATACCTATATGTGTGTGCATGTATGTGTGTGTGTGTATATATATATATATATACATATATATATATAATATACCTATATGTGTGTGTGTGTAGAGAAAAAAGTGACTCCATCTTGGAGGCTAATCTACCGTGATGACTTCTGATTAACCTGTCCTGTGAATGCTTCCCGATTCCTACTTTATTTACTGTCCTTAATGTAAGAACATGTACTCACTATAAATACTGCCTGTAGATCAAAGCATCCCTGATGCATGCACAAATTATAGACTATGACTCATGTAGTACTCTTGCCTGTTTTGGAAAGTGGCTCTTAATTGTCTCCCACACAGCATGTATTCCCTTTCCCTGTGGTCTGGGAGTAACAAGAGTGGAGGTCTATCTGTCTTGCAGCTGTCCAAGGCCACATTTTTGTCCGTAAATACCCCCAATAAGATACTCTTTACCAACAAACTGAATTTGTCTGCCTCATTCTTTGATTTCTCAGCTCCTTTCTCATCTGGGGGCTGCTTCGCATATACAGCCTCTTCAGGGAACAGACTAGTTATTACCATGTTTATGATTCTGCTGAAATTCAAGACATGCTATCCCAAATATGGTGCTTTGGCATATTACATATTTTAAGCTGAAGAAATCTGATAAAAAGCAGGTGCAGGAAGGACTCTCTGATCTTACCCTGAGCAGGTCATAAGATTGTGAAAGTTATCAGTATCAAGACAGAGTCACTAATGTCAAATCCTAACTAAAAGGAGCTAGGAGACTGTGAAGGAGGAGCCCTCGTGCACCCACACCTATGACGGGACCTATGCAAGAAGTTCCGTAAAATCTCAGGATACTCGGTACAGGTATTTACCTAACGATTGTTGTTTCCACCCATGAGCTAATGTTAATTTCTGCAACAAGCCCCTATAAGCAACCATCTTTGTTTCAAAACAGCTTACACGGACTTCTTTTTGTCTTTAAAAGCTTCCCCTTTCCCCAACATAGATGCGTCTATCATCCGTCATGACACATATAGTCCAGATTGCAATCCCCCCCATTCCTGAATAAACTCTTTGCTTTGGAAAGTTAGTCTTTGTTACTTATTTTAGGTTGAGAAGACCACGTGTGAGAGGTGTCCCTCTATACACCCAGAGAAACAAAGCATTCTCATCTCTGAAGAAGGAAGGAGGCTGACTGGAATCTGAATAAACAGGACTTGCTCAGTGCCCCCTAGCTTACCCCTCTTAGTTCATACCCCTGTTTGTCCTATCATATTTTCCTACAACTTTCTACTCTTTATCTAACCTAGTATGAAAACACTTAGGATTGGCCGGGTGCAGTGACTCATGCCTGTAATCCCAGCACTTTGGGAGGACCAGGTGAGTGGATCACCTGAGGTCAGGAGCTCGCTACCAGCCTGACCAACATGGAGAAACCCCATCTCTATTAAAAATACAAAATTGGCCAGGTGTTACGTAGTGCATAATCCCAGCTATTCCAGAGGCTTAGGCAGGAGGATCACTTGAACCTGGGAGGCAGAGGTTGTGGTGAGCCGAGATCCCGCCATTGCACTCCAGCCTGGGCAACAGGAACAAAACTCCGTCTCAAAAACAAACAACAACAACAACAACAAAAAACCATTCAGGGTTGGACCAGGCACTGTGGCTCACGCCTGTAATCCCAGCACTTTGGGAGGTTGAGGCAGGTGGATTATGAGGTCAGGAGTTCGAGACCAGCCTGAACAACATGGTGAAACTCCGTGTCTACTAAAAATACAAAAATTAACCGGGTGTGGTGGAGTGCACCTGTAATCCCCGCTACTCAGAATGCTGAGGCAGGAGAATCACTTGAACCCGGGAGGCCGAAGTTGCAGTGAGCCAAGATTGTGTCACTGCACTCCAGCCTGGGCAACAGAGCAAGACTGTCTCAAAAACAAACACACAACCACTCAGGATTAACTGTTTCTTCTGGTCTTCACTTCTTTACGAAGCCTCCCATGTCATGTGAAACTTGTATTAAATAATTTTCTATAAAAATCCAAAAAAATATAAACAAATGTCTATGTTTTTCTCTTGTTTATGTCTTTTATTACAAGGGTACAATCCAGCTACATCAGTTGGTCATTTCAAAATTACAATATGCTGGCTTATTCATTTAAAAAAATTTACCTTTAAAAATACAAATTTATGTCTCTTTGTGCAGAAAACTTTGGAAACAAAATAAGCAAAAAGAAAAACAAACAACTTAGATAACCACTGTTCATATTCTGATGTATCTTATTTTATCTAATTTAAAAAGTCATTGATTATAAGAGATATCACTAAGAGAGATAAAAACGATCACTCTGGGGAATCCAGCTGATGCTCCCCCTCAATAAATCTGGGACACAAAAGATCCACACACGATACAGAAAGAAACAGAAGGAAACTTTTATTCTTAAGTTAGTACTGGTAGAAGAAGAAAAAGACTCTCCCTTGAGAATTTGTATCACAAGCTGGTACTTATATATAGGTTTGTGGTCTGAATTTACAGCTCTTATGTGGTCCAAAAGTGTTAAATAAAATGTAATTTAATTAAAAATCTCCCAGGAGCAATTCTGAATCTTTGGAAGAGTTCAATGTCTACTCCAGACTATCAACAATTATATGACACACTTGGTTTTAAGATGCAGCCAGATCGTAAAAAAAGGTGCATCTTAGAGTAGATAAAACAGTTTGCTTTGATTACATCTTTAAAATTTTTTTCTTAATAATTATATTCTGTCTGTTTTTCCATATGGTGGTTTAGGGCATGAATTCTAGAGTCAACCAGACCTCTGTTCAAACCATAGCGTTGCTTCCCTCTTACTGGGGCTGTGATTTTATAAAAAGTCTTTAACCACTTCTAGGCTCAGTTTCCTTATGCAAAATTAGATACCAATACCATGTGCATCCCAGAGGCTCGTTATAGGGGTTACAATGAGAAAAGCTAAGTAACTAGCACACAGTAGGCATGCAGGACATTTTGTAAAATATTATTGTTCTGATTTCTTTCTCATTTGGTAATGGGTCACAAACATCTTTTCATGACAATAGAAGTAGATCTAGACGTTTCTATGTGAGAGCTGCCTGATATGCTGAGAGAGAGAATAGGATGTTCCTCTTGTTTACTATTTAGAGCATTTCCAATTTTGTAAATGTATAATCAAAGCTGGAAAGAAAACCTTATACACACATTTTGGTATAACGTAACTTTAAAAAGCAATTTCTAGATGAACACTACTCACTTTTAAAATTATCTCTATTTTAAATGATCTTTGTAGCTACATTTGTAGCTTGACTGCTCTCTTTAAATTTTTTTTAATTAAAAAAAGTTTTGAGACAGGATCTGGCTCTGTCAGCAGGCTCTCAAGTGCAATGGCATGAATCATGGCTCACTGAGGCCTCTACTTCCAGGGCTCAAGCAATCCTCCTGTCTCTGCTTCTTGAATAGCTGGCATTACAGATGTGAGCCACCATGCTTAGCTATATACTTTTAAATTTTTTTGTAGAGATGGAGTCTCACTTGTTGTCCAGGCTAATATTGAACTCCTGGCCCCAAGCTATCCTCCCGCCTTGGCCTCCCAAAGTGTGGGGATTACAGGCACAAGCCACTGCACCTGGCCCTGCTCTGCTTTTAAAATTGCTCCTCATTTCCTTTGAATAGAAGCACATACCCCTCAATTTGTTCCTTTATTTGAGCTCTTAGAGACCCTTTCCAACTTCCTTCAGACTCAGGCTGCATTCACTATCTTCAAACTGTTTTGGTAGGACTGTGTGTTCAAGGCTTTCTTTCATTTGCAAATTTTCATTTTATATATATACATTTTTAAAATTATACTTTAAGTTCTGGGGTACATGTGCAGATTGTTCAGGATTGTTACATAGGTATACACCAGCCATGGTGGTTTGCTGCATCTATCTGCCCATCATCTACATTGGGTGTCCCTTCTAATGCTATCCCTCCCCAATCCCTGCACCCCCTGATATCCCTCCCCTAGCCCCCTGAACAGGCCCTAGTGTGTGATATTCCCCTCCCTGTGTCCATATGTTCTCATTGTTCAACTCTTACTTATGAGTGAAAACATGCAGTGTTCGATTTTCTGTTCTTGTGTCAGTTTGCTGAGAATGATGATTTCCAGCTTCATCCATGTCCCTGCAAAGGACATGAACTCATCCTTTTTTATAGCTTCATAGTATTCCATGGTGTATATGTGCCACATTTTCTTTATCCAGTGATGGGCATTTGGGTTGGTTCCAAGTCTTTGCTATTGTGAAGAGTGCTGCAATTAACATACGTGTACATGTGTCTTTATAATAAGATTATAAAGGATTATAATAGAATGATTTATAAGCCTTTGGGTATATACCCAGTAATGGGATTGCTGAGTCAAATGGTATTTCTATTTCTAGATCCTTGAGGAATCAGCACACTGTCTTCCACAATGGTTAAACTAATTTACACTCCCACCAACAGTGTAAAAGTGTTCCTATTTCTCCACATCCTCTCCAGCATCTGTTGTCTCCAGATTTTTTAATGATCACCATTCTAACTGGCATGAGGTGGTATCTCAATGTGGTTTTGATTTGCAT